>BQKN01067169.1:0-64043 GCA_022839385.1 Asparagus kiusianus
ACAAGTTATCCTAGCAAGTATGAAATACAACAAGAAAATAAGCTAGGCTAAGCAATATGAACAATGAGATATATCCTATATGATAGAAATATATGCAAGGATATATAAACAACACGAGGGTAAATAATCTAAACAAGATATTAGATGAAATAAATGAGCAATGCACAATTGGCGATATAAGATAAATGCAAAAACAAATACGCCAAAGACAAACTCAAACAAGCAATATGATCACGGAGTTCGGACCTTCCGTCCTACGTCTCCGCTCCCCACTCCCGGGAAGAAATCCACTATCGCAACCGGGTTTTCTACGCTTACCCGAATAACGTTTACACCTCACAGCGTCGGTTTTCAACGCTCACCGATCAACGTCACTCCTCACACTCGGTTTTCTAGTTCACCGAAAACTTCACAACACACTCGGTTTTCTAGCTCACCGAAAACCTTACAACACTCATAATGTAATAAATATAAATTTATTCTCTACAATAGATGAGAACTCAATTAAGCACAACTCAATGTTACAATCTCTCACAACCCTAATATACTATGTATGCAAATACAATAAGCTCAAAGTGGGTGTGTGTAACAATAAGATAAAATCAAATATAAACTCAATATAAAACTAGCTTTAATAGAAATGATAATTAACAAATAATTAATAAATAAAAGCTAGAGTAGAGTTTAGAAAACTTCTCAATAGATCAAGATGGAGAGATGGAGATTGAAGCCCAAACAAGAAGATGATCTCCTCCACTTGTGAAAACTTCTTCATAAACCAAAACAAATACTAATACACTTAAACCCTTGTTTAAAACTCTTTAAACTTGTTTAAAACATTTCTTGGATGGTTGTAAGTGTTGAGGGATGATGGTTATTTATAAGAACTCAAGATAACACCCAAAGCCAAAGAAAAGCCCAAAAAATGAGGCAAATCTCTAAAAAATCGGAACCAGGAAAAATAGAGCCGTTTGTTACAGTTACTCTCACGGTCGACTGTAGCGGTCGACCGTGGGTATTGTAGCAATCTGGTAGATCTGATTTTTTCTGTGTCTCTGGCTTTATAAAATCAATTAAAAATAGTAAAACAGATCCAAAAATTATGAAATTTTGTGGAAAAGTTCTAGACATGTAGAATAACATTTTAGAGAAAGAATTTCTGAAAAAACATTTCCCAGTTGAGAGAAATAAATGTTTGAACACAGATTTATAGTTTCTAAAAAACTGCTGACATACACGATTTTGTAAAATCAATTGGGCCCAGTAAATCAACTCCAAAAATAGTAAAATGTTGAGAAAAGTTTCTAAACATGTATATAAACATGTCAAAGAAAGAATTTCTTGAATATCACTTCCCATTTATGAAAACTCATCTGTTTTGTAAAACATGCACGAAAATATGCACGAACAAAAACATGATTTTGTAAATTCCATTAAACATAACAAATCAATTCCAAACTTGATGAAACTTTGTGAAATGTTTATAAACATGAAAAAAAATATTTTAGAAAAAGAATTTCTCAAATTGAAATTTCCATTTGTGAAAACTCATGTATTTTACAAGTGTGTCCAAAGCATGAAAACCCAAAACCATGCATGTATGTATATATATAACTATAAATATACATAGAAACCAAATACGTGTGTGTATATGATATTGAGCTTAAGGTATTTAACACACATAATATAAAACCTAAACTAAGTTACCCAAGCTAGATCTTGATCTTCAATAAGCTCTTCTTGGTAATCTCGCGGATGAAGCTTGAACTTGTTTAACTTTGAATTACAAGGCTTCACTCTACTATTCCTCCAACCTCCATTGGATATGATCGTTGAAGCTCTATTCCATCCATTCTCCAACTCGTTGTTTGTTTAGAATAAATACGAAAACACAAATACTAGACAAACAACATTAGAAGTAAATTGTTTGTTAAACATCATCAAAACAAGAAGGCCAATGGTATCCTAAGTAATAAATACAAGTAAAAATAAGAAAAAACATGTATAAAGTAGGAAATCCAATGACATCCTGCGACGTCATTAAACACTATTGTGGATGTTCTGTAGTTAGAGACTACAAAAGCACTGACGTGATACAAATACAAATAAATGTGATAGATCTAAATCATAAAACTTGAGATCTAATACATTAAGCCATGATTAATTCAAAGAGATTAAAAAAACATAAAAGAGCGGAAGCTTATACCTGAATCCATAAAAAAAAACTTGATTTAGGTTTTGATGATCTTCTAACATTAGGGTTTCTCTATAGCCGAATTTTCTCTCAAGATGGGGATGAAGAGAATTAGAGAAATGTAACCCTAGATTAGGGATCATAACCCCTTATTTATAGATGTTGTACATTTGCAATTTGGCCCCTCAACAAATTTTAATTACAACCTGGTATCTGCACATATAACCCCATGTTAAATACCTATTAACCCAAATTAATTGATCACTTTAGTGGGTTATCCTGAAAGATAGCAATACACATTGATTAATCATATGTGCCCACAAATAGATTTATAAGATTAAATCCAACAATCTCCCACTTGGGCACCATATGATTCCTTAAATTGTGTATAATCTTATGAGCTCAAAATTGCTATCACTGAAAAGGTATTTCCAAACAATCTCTTCCATTGACTATATCAATATAGGATCAAAGCGGTCTTCATCACATTTATCGTGACTCGACCCATCAATGGTCACATATACCAATACAATCAAACGACATAGATCAATCATGGATATGCAGCATAAAAATACATGTAATGTGATCAGTACATGTCTATTTTCAACTGGTCTAACTTTAGTAAGGTCAAAACTAAACATAATGTAACGGAGTGTCTTAACTGAATACTTTATTCTGATCAGACAATACAACCAAACATAAAGCACCACAATTACAAACTCCCACTAAAACATAATATCCTCAAATAATACCACACCCATATGAGCAGTATGCTCATGAAAGACCTTGGGTGGCAATCTCTTAGTAAGAGGATCAGCTATCATGGAGTTTGTCCCAATGTGCTCTATGGGTATCTGTCTACTCTGTACCATTTCTTTCACAACCAGGAACTTAATGTCAATATGTTTTGACTTAGTTGAGCTCCTGTTGTTATTGGAATACATTACTGTAGATTTATTATCACAATATAACCTTAGTGGTCGTTCAAGATTTTCCAAAATACGCAGTCCCGTGACAAAATTTCGCAGCCATATTCCCTGATTGGATGCCTTATAGCAAGCTACAAATTCTGCTGCCATAGTAGAGGAAGCTACGAGTGTCTGTTTAACACTTTTTCATGATATAGCTCCTCCTGCTAACATATAGATGTAGCCTGATGTAGACTTCCTGCTATCTTGGCATCCAGCAAAATCAGAGTCCGAATACCCAATGACCTCTAACTGTTCTGATTTTCTATATGTGAGCATGTAATCTTTTGTTTTCTAAAGATACCTCATAACCCTTTTGACTGTTATCCAATGATCCATACCAGGGTTGCTTAAGTATCTGCCTAACATCCCAACAATGTATGTAATATCCGGACGCGTACATACCTGAGCATACATTAGACTTCCTACAGCCGAAGCATAAAGAATCTTCTGCATTTCCTAAATTTCAAGGTTACATTTAGGGCACTGATTGAGACTAAACTTATCTCCTTTAGCAACAAGGGTATCTCCTGGTCTGCAATCTTACATGCCAAACCTTTTAAGTACATTATCGATATAGCTCTTTTGTGATAATCCAAGAATACCTCGAGAGCGATCTCGATGTATCTGGATCCCTAATATAAAAGAGGCGTCCCCAAGATCTTTCATCTTAAAATTCTTTGATAGAAATCTCTTGGTTTCGTGCAACATGCCTATATCATTAGTGGCAAGCAATATGTCATCGACATACAGAACCAGAAAGATATACTTACTCCCACTGAACTTGTGATATACACAGTCATCAACAATGTTCATCTCAAAACCGAACGAGATAATTATTTGTTGAAACTTATGATACCATTGACGAGGAGCTTGCTTGAGTCCATAGATAGATTTCCTTAATTTGCAGACCATATTCTTTGGGTCTCCTGACACAAAGTTTTCTGGTTGCACCATATAGATCATCTCATCAATGTCGCCATTGAGAAATGCAGTCTTAACATCCATCTGATGTAACTCATGATCATAATGAGCAACAAGTGCCATGATTATTCTGAAAGAGTCTTTCGATGAAACCAGAGAGAAAGTCTCTGTATAATCAATGCCTTCCTTTTGAGTATAGCCTTTAGCCACAAGATGTGCCTTATACCTCTCCACATTACCGTTTGCATCCCGCTTGGTTTTAAAAATCCATTTACAACCAATTGGTTTTGCACCTTCTGGTAACGGGACAAGTTCCCAAACCTTATTGTCTTGCATAGACTTGTACTCTTCATTCATGGCATCAATCCACTATTGAGAGTTAGAACTTTTCATGGCCTGAAGGAAGTTGATTGGATCATCTTCCAACATTCTATTACTTTTCTCATGTTCTTGGAGAAATACAATATAATCATCCGGAATAGCATTTCTCCTTTCTCTCGTGGATCTCCTTAATTGCACTGGTTCTTGAGGTTGTTGAGTTTGTTCTTCTGGAATAGGGAGTTGTTCAACATTGTCATCTTGAGGTTCCGGATTTACTTCTTGAGCAATAACAAGTATAGGAACCTGAATATTGTCAAAAGTAACTGTATGGATTGGATCTGAAGCCAATTCCTTCTCAAAACTAATGTCTCTAACCTTATTTCTCCCCCCAAACTCAACATCCTCAAAGAATGTTGTTATTCCCGTCTTAAATATATTCCTTAGTGTGGGATCATAAAACTTATAGCCCCTAGAGCGTTCAGAGTACCCAATAAAATAGCTGCTAACTGTTTTGGAGTCTAATTTTTTCATTTGGCCTATAAGGCCTTGCCTCAGCTGGACATCCCCAAATATGTAAGTGCTTTAAACTGGGTTTTCGACCAGTCCAAAGCTCATAAGGTGTTTTAGCAATTGCTATACTTGGTACTCTGTTCAGAATGTAAGCTGTTGTCTTAAGTGCTTCTCCCCAGAGTGACTCTGGTAAGGAAGATTGAGCAATCATATTTCTTACCATATCCTTAAGAGTCCTGTTTCGTCTTTCAGCTACACCATTCATGCTAGGTGAACCTGGCATAGTGTACTATGGTACGATACCGTATTCCTCTAGGTATCTAGCAAATGGTCCTGGACGTTGTTCACCTGAACCATCATATTTGCCGTAGTACTCACCACCACGATCAGATTTAACGGTTTTAATTCTTCTGTTGAGTTGATTCTTAACTTCAGCTTTATAGGCTTTGAACATGTCCAGAGACTGAGATTTTTTTATGAATAAGATATAGGTACCCATAACGTGAGTAATCGTCTATGAATGATATAAAGTATTGTTGACCATTCCAGGATTCCGTAGGGAATGGCCCACAAATATCCGTATGTATCAATTCTAAGACATCCGAAGATCTGTTGGTACCTAATCTCTTAACTTTGGTCTATTTTCCCTTGATACATTCAACACATACGTCAAAGTTCGAAAAATCAAGGGAATCCAAAATGCCATCAGACACAAGACGCTCAACTCTACCTTTTGAGAAATGACCCAAGCGCTTATGCCATAATAACGCTAAATTTTCCTTATTTAATTTACGCTTAGTACCACGCGATTCCGCATACAAAGTTTCATTATAAGAAGTAATTGTATCAAGAAAATATAGGTTATCATAAGTACTCAAGTAACCAGTTCCCACAATATTTGAATTAAAAGATAAACCGAATTGATTGTTTCCAAATGAACAAGAATAACCGGATTTGTCCAATACAAAAACTGAAATCAAATTCCGTCTAAAAGACGGTACTACAAAAGTATCTTTTAAGTCCAAATAAGAACCAATTCCTAATAGCAACCTAAAATGTCTAATTGCTTCCACATCTACCGATTGACCGTCGCCCACAAAGATGTGTCTTTCAACATCACATGGCTTTCGGTAGCTCAGGCAACCCTGTATAGAAACACTTATGTGAGTAGTAGCACCAAAGTCTAACCACCAAGTATTTCTAGGTACTGAAGCTAAATTAACCTCAGAATAGACCAAAGTAAGGAACGTACCCTTATTAGCACGCCAGGCGTGATATTTTGTACAGTCCTTCTTTACATGTCCAGGCTTGTTACAGAAGAAACAACCCTGATTATCCTTATATTATTTCTTCTGAACTGGATCCTTAGCAGCTTCATTATCATTCTTTCTTTTCTTGCCCTTATCCTTACAGGCATAGGCCAAATAAGCACTTTCTGTCTTATCTTGCTTCAACCTGTCTTCTTCTTGCACACAGTATGAAATGAGCTCATTTAGAGTCCATTTCTCCTTTTGGTAGTTATAACTGACCTTAAACTGATTGAATTGTGCAGGAAGAGACAACAGAACCAGATGCACCAATAATTCATCACAAAGATCGAGTTTAAGTGCCTTAAGTTTTGAAGCAATATGAGACATTTCCATAATGTACTCCCTGATATTTCCTTTGCCCTTATACTTCATTAAAATCAAGCGAGCTAAAAGCGTGCTTGTTTCCACCTTATCGTTTTTCGCAAAACGTTTCTCAATTTCGGTAAGGAAATCTTTAGCCTTAGTAATCCCTTCAGATTCTATGCCCCTGAAGGTTTCCGGAACGTTGCGCTTAATGATCATAAGGCTCATGCGATTTGAACGCTCTCACTTCTCATACTCCTTCTTTGCATCAGGAGTGCTATCCGCATTGAGAGGCTGGGGTTGTTCAATTCTTAATACATAGTCAAGATTCATACAGCCAAGAACAATTAATATGTTCTCTTTCCAAACCTTAAAATTTGTCCCATTTAGCATGGGAATTAAGTTGATGTTAGCAGAAATTGTTGCAGCAGATGCATTAGTTAAAATAAAAGAAAAATGCTCACATCAATAACCATATTTAGTAATCAATAAAATTCAAATAATGACAAATCTCATCTCAAGCTATCTGGCACAACATTAATATCAAGTCTTTGGATAGTAATATTAACTTGTAAGTGATACCTTGTTGTAATGATCAAACATTGATAATAACTCATGTCAAATAATAAAACTATCTTTGGATCGATTCATTATTCACATGTAAACCTTATAATTGTCACATGTTTATCACCGCAGATGTGTATACAGTCTAAATAAATATTAACCTTCCTTTGGGCTGATTAAATATTTACACGAAAGTATACACACAAACATCTCACATTCCTCTTGAACAATCTACACAAGAGAGGTTACTTTGGCAACTTCTTGTTTCAATTAAACAATTGGAGTGAGAGATAACCTTAATACTTTAGTGTTATAATATTTGAATCAAATAATTGATTAGCTACCAAATTAGATTTAAATTAAAAGGTTTTAATTTAAATCAACTGAATTTCCAAAACAAAAAAAACTTAATTGGGGTCTCATAGCTTAATTAGGGCCCATAACTTAATAAATTAAGTATACCAAAGTGGACCCATGAAAAGCGGAGGCTTAACCATAGTGAACACGAAGTTCGCTTGACTTCGAACGCAAGGTTCGACTGTATGAACGCACGGTTCAACTTGAGAACGAACGCGAGGTTCGTTTAAAAATGAACACAGAACGAACGCGAGGTTCGTTTAAAAAATGAACGCGAGGTTCGACTGGAAATGAACATAGGGTTCATCTTGAGAACGAACGCGAGGTTCATTTGGATTGAGTACAAGACTCACTTAAGCACGAACGCAAGGTTCGTCTGAAAATGAACGTGATGTTCAACTTGAATTGAGCGCGAGGCTCACCTAAGAACTGAGCGTGAGACTCAACTTGAATTGAGCGCGAGGCTCACCTGAGATCTGAGCGCGAGGCTCAACTTGAGAACGAACGTTAAGTTCGTTTGAATTTAGCGTGAGGCTCACCTGAGTTGAGCGCGAGGCTCACATGAGAACGAACGCGAAGTTCGTTTAAATTGAGAGCGAGGCTCACCTGAATTAAGCGCGAGGCTCACACGAGAACGAACGCTAAGTTCGTTTGAATTGAGCGTGAGGCTCACCTGAGTTGAGCGCGAGGCTCACATGAGAACGAACGTTAAGTTCGTTTAAAATTAAGCGCGACGCTCACCTTAGAACGAACGCGAAGTTCGTTTGAGGTAACCACCTCCTTAATTTTTGCCACGTTTTCACGCACGAACCCTTAGGGTTTCAAACTTAAACCGTCGCCGCCATTGCTCCGGCACCCAAGAGGTCGAAACCCTAGGGTTTCCTGACGCCGTCGTCTTCGTCGGAGTCGAGAGCGAGGCCGCCAGCGAACCTTCGCCGGCGAGGAGCACGGGACCGAAGATCAAACCCAAAAATTCTTTGATTTTTATTTTCAAAAAACAGATCCAGAATCGGGAAAAATTTTCTTAATCCAGATCCAAAAAATCAAAGAAAAAATCCAAAAAATTCCAAAATTTTTTTACTATTCATCCGAAAATAAAAAACATAACTGTTCATCCGAACATTACTGTTCATCCGAGAACAATTCTTAATCAAAAACAGAGATTTTAAGATCAAAAAACCCAATTTTATGAACTAAAATCCCTAAGAATTAATCAAAGGTGGTTCTGATACCACTTGATAGATCTAAATCATAAAACTTGAGATCTAATACATTAAAACATGATTAATTCAAAGAAAAAAATCATAAAAGAGCGGAAGCTTATACCTGAATCCATAGAAGAAAACTTGATTTAGGTTTTGATGATCTTCTAACCTTAGGGTTTCTCTATAGCCGAATTTTCTCTTAAGATGGGGGTGAAGAGAATTAGAGAAATATAACCCTAGATTAGGGACCATAACCCCTTATTTATAGATGTTGTACATTTGTAATTTGGCCCCTCAACAAATCATAATTACAACCTGGTATCTACACATATAACCTCATAACTTATTTAAATATCCATTAACCCAAATTAATTGATCACTTTAGTAGG
Source organism: Asparagus kiusianus (assembly GCA_022839385.1). Classification (NCBI taxonomy): domain Eukaryota; kingdom Viridiplantae; phylum Streptophyta; class Magnoliopsida; order Asparagales; family Asparagaceae; genus Asparagus; species Asparagus kiusianus. Next base: position 9,046 of record BQKN01067169.1, read on the forward strand.
TTATCCTGAAAGATAGCAATACACATTGATTAATCATATGTGCCCACAAATAGATTTATTAGATTAAATCCAACACAATGATCATACAATCACATAACTTGGAGCATAAAAAACTTGAATACTACTTGATACCATCATTAAAACATCATATCATACTCCCTTAAAAGTATGAGTTCAGAAAAAGCTTTTCACGATTAATATTACCCTTCACTATTTTGAATATTATATATTAATTATAATTTATTCTAATCCTAATTATCATACACTAATCTCACGTGAATCAACAATTTAAAATCACTATCACTATAACAATACTGTATTTGTCCTATCCTGTAACTCAACAATGTAAATTTAAAACTCATTACAATAATACTATATTTATCCTATCCTAATCCCATCCCATGCGAACTAATTATAGGGATTTTTTTATTTAGCTGTGAAAAATAATTCTATCCTAACACCGACAACAACTGGAATCAATTTACTTCGCTTCATAACTGAAAGGCGCTGTAGTAATTGAACTATAATCCGCTATTAATTATTAATTTCAATCCTAATCATATTCTAATCTTATGTACTAATTGATGTAGAACACACGGCAGACATGTTTATGTCAAAGTGGGACAGTTGTAAGTCCAAATGTGAGCCTGGTCGAAGAAAATAACTTGTTTCGAACAAACGACCATAACTTTCAAACCGTACGTCGGAATTGGACGAATTATATATGAAAATTGACTATCTCGACAAGACAGAGCCATCCAAACCCACCCCTAAGGGTTCGGTTTAATTCCTCCGTTTTGTCAAATTCCTTACGGTTTGAGAGATATTTGTATTTTTGTCCGTTTTACTATTTTTACTAATGATTTAGGAATCTGTTTTGATTAGAAAACAAAATCGATTTGATCTCATATTTGACCAGTGTACTTTCCTAGTCATAAGAAGTCTTTTTAGGAGTTTTAATATTTTAGGAATTCTTTTACTATTTTTGATAAGTTAGAGTCCTTGTAAAAGTTTGAGTCCTTGTCAAAATCTTGTTTCTTTTCTATTTAAGTAGGGTCTTGTAAGCCCTAGAGCCATAACTTTTAATTAATAAAATTTTATTTTTCTTCAATATTTACTTCGTGGATTCGAAGCTCTTCGTGGATTCGAAGATTGTCCTTGGTGGATTCTGAGGCTACTACTTCCGTGCCGCATCACTAATAATTTCAAACTTTAAGAGTTTATACGATTGCTATCTAAATATGAGTCTATTTACAATTGTTATCCTTTCACATGCAACATCACATGCCCATATATATAAGTTAAGAAATTACAATAATTTTTATAGCATTTTCATCTCATTCAACAAGTATATATCTTTATTGGTTTCTTCATATTTGAATATTGGATTATTAGATTATATTAGATTATTTAAAAGCAATGAATTATATTGTGTGTTTCATCTGCTTTTAGATTTTTTAAATGTTGAGAGTAATAAGTTATAGATCTCTATTTTTTTCTTCTTATTAAATTATTTAAACACATTGAATTTTTTTGTCAAATATCTTGACTATTTTCAGTGTATTTCTCAAACATTGCAGTGTTTATTTTGCCTACTCAATAAATTACTTTTTGTTTCTCAAGCATTATAGTGTTTCCACCTTAACAATGTTTAGGTTTTTAACAAAAAGTAAGATTGTATAGCAAGAAAATAAAGCTACAAAAAGTCAATAAGTTAGATATTTAACCACATGCATTTTATAAAAGATAAATAATTTTGATATTTAACTACGTGCATTGCACGTGCACAGAAACTAGTATATAAGAAAGGACGAACTTAGGATATATAAAATCTATACTACTTATAAAAGAGAATACTCATGTCAAAACTTTTAATTTCCTTTTTTACCCGCTTAATTTTTTATAACTCAAAATTATACCATTAGTTATAAAACTAATGATCCATAACCTCTCATTAACTATGCACCTTTTTATTTTCTCAAATTATTTGGTCATTCACTAGAATATATAAATAATTTGTAATGATAACAAAATTCATGAATATATGATAATTTATTATAAATAATTACTAATTATATAAAATAGTAAAAGCCATTCGTTTAATAAATTATTGCACATAATTATAATTAATAATAATAATATAAATAGGGGTTATTTCTTTATGTTGTAAATAATATTACCTTGTTACATAATTAATATCATCTTAGTAATAAAAATTTGGATGTTATAAATTAGAAATACTTTTATTTTAGAAAATTAATTTATATAAAAAAATTTGGATCCTTAAAATTTATGAGACATATACTTTTCTCTTCTTTTCTTCAAAATATTTGGCCACTTGCTAGAATATTCTAATAATTTATAATGATAATAAAATAATAAATATATTATAATTTATTATAAAATAATTATTAATTGTAATAAAATAGTAAACTTATTTATTTAATGAAATATTGTATATAATTATAATTATTAATAATAGTATAAATAGGATTTTTTTATATTATAATGCTTATTACCCTTTTTGATATTATAATATCATCTTAGTCTTAAAAATTGGACATTATTGTTAGACCCTAGAGGGGGGTGATTAGGGTCTTATGCTAATCTAATCTGATTTTATGCCAATTAAAACTAATTAACAAATTATTCTTGCAAGAGAGATATATAATATATTACAAGCAAGAATAAGCAATATGAACAAAGGTAAATATCCTAACAATAAGATATACTATAAGATATATACAAGGATATATAACTAACACAAGGGTAAGCAATCTAAACTAGATAGTGGGCAATATAATCAAGAAGTAATATACAAAGACAATTAAGATATGAACATAAAAATAAGTACGTCAATGCAATCACAAACAAACGATATGATTACGGAGTTCGGTCCCCACGACCTACGTCTCCGCTCCTCACCTCGAGAAGATCTCCACTATCACAACCGGGTTTTCTACGTTTACCCGAACAATGTTTACACCTCACACTACGATTTTCTAGTTTATCGAAAACTCTACAATCAACACTCTTGCAATCTCACTCTACACCCTCTCAAGTGTTGAACTAGACGTATCTCCCTCAAGTGCTCGGATACAACCTCTCCCTAGATTCGTCAACCGACGCCACTCATCTTGGGACGATCCCCGACTCTCGCCACACACTTCTCTCGGTGTATAAGTGTATTACAAAGTGAATCTCACAATAAGCACAAATACAATAAATAATTGTTCTCTAATATGGATAAGAACACAATGAAAGCTCACACTCAATTATTACAACTCTCACCAACCCAAATATACAATGTATACAAATACAATAAGCTCAAGTGGGTGTGTGTAAACAATGAGTAAAATCAATTCAACTAAACTCAATATGAACACTAGCTTTAATAAAATGATAATAAAATAAATAGATGTAAAGTTAGAAATAGAGTTTAGAAAACTTCTCAATAGATCAAGAGGTGAAGGGAGAATAGTTGGATGCCCAAACACTAATAAATGATCTCCTCAAGCTCTTGTGAAATTGATTTTACAAACTCAAATTTCCAAATGCTTAAAAGCTTCTTAAACCAAACTTAAACCCTTGTTTAAAACTCTTTAAACTTATTTTAAAAACACTCTCTCGTTGTGGAAGAGCTGAAGGCAATAGGGTATTTATACCCACTCAAAACTTCAGCAAAAACCCAAAACAAAATGACCAAAAAACCCTAAGAATCAGAAATCTGATTCTGTACCAAAACTAGCCGTTGGAGTGAATGGCGGTCGACCGTGAAAATCTCGCGGTCGACCGTGAAAATCTCACGGTCGACCGTAAAAATCTCGCGGTTAACCGTGAAAATCTTGCGGTCGACCGAGAGCCATTTTCGAAGCTGAGAATTTTCCAAAGGCTTTGGCGGTCGACCGTGGCGGTCGGCCGTAGGAAAATTCGAGCTGACGGTCAACCGTGACGGTCGACCGTGAAAGTTTCTGTTAGCTCCGCAGACTAAAAGCAAAGGCGCGGTCGACCGTGACGGTCGACCGTGAACTGATATATGAAATTCAGGTTTGAAAGTTGATTTTCTGATTTTAAAACCATGTTTAAAAATATCAAATAAATTCAGAAAAATATAAAACTTTGGGAAATGATTGTAGACATAATAATACACACGGTTTTCTAAAAGGACTTCCCAAATGAGAAATATTATTATTTTGCAAAATAGTCCAAAACATGAAAATGTAAACATATGAATTTTGACATTTTGGCTAAACCATGTCTTGAAACTTTACAAAATGATTTTATAGACTTGAAGAAAGATGTAAGCTATTATTATGAAGTCTATAAATAATGAATATAGTATTTTATCAAAATACACATATAATACACTAAAACATAATTTCATTGAACTAAATAAAATTGATATTGATGAAATCATATATATGCATATAAGTATGAAACTAAAATATATTTTCTAATTATATTTAATTGTTTCATAGTAAAACTTAAAAACTATCAAACCAAAATATATATGTATATATATAACTATATATACATGGAAATCAATAAATGTGTGTGTGTATATTATATTGAGCTTAAGGTATTAACACACATAATATAAACTCCTAAACTAAATATACCCAAGCTTGATCTTGATCTTCATTGTAGCTTAACTTGGTAAACTTGGATAAAGCTTGAAATTGGATCTTTAACTTGATAGTAAGGTTTCACTCCACTATTCCGCCAACCTCCATTGGATATGATCGTGAGTACGCAATTCCATCCATCCTCCAACTCGTTGTTTGCCTAGAATAAATATAAAAATACAAACACTAGACAAACAACATTAGAATTAAATTATTTATTAAACATCATCAAAACAAGAAGGCCAACAATCTCCCCCTTTTTGATGATGACAAACAATTTATAAAAAGGATATATGCATGAAAGAAAATAAATATACAAAGTATAATATATCATGCATATAAACAAGAAAGAATATACTCACAATATTTCTCCCCCTTTGACAACATCAAAAAGGGGACAAAAGGATGAAGAGAGCGAAAGCTCCCCCTATCAATAAGCATGGGTGAGTATAAATATATATATATGGGGATTGCTCCCCCCTATCAAAATACCATATAGAATATATGAAATGAATGCTAAGACATACATATGTGAGAAAGCATAGTTTAAAGGCATGCTGAACATAACTCATATACAAAAAGATAATGAGAACACATATAAATATGTTAATATGAAAGAAGTGTCTCATTACACAATTTTAAAAACATAGTGTATAAAAATAGATTTATGAAAGCAATAGAATGAGGAAAACATGAGAACCATGAAAAAAAATTTCAAGTGAAAACAAATCACTCAAATGAAATCATAAATCAAGATTTAAATCTAAAAACGATGTTTGATCAAAAAAGAAAATTTTCTTTGTATAACTTGATCAAACCACTCGTAGAATACATTATAAGGCACGAATAGATGATCCATGAGCACAAACATATAAATATCATCATTGTATGTTGGAAAATTACAATGAAGAGAAGAAAAGAAATTTGACTTTGATTCCTTTAATCTCGGTTACAATTTAATTACAAAAGAGAGGAGAACGAATTTGATTCTCTCCTTTGTTTAAAACTGGGTTCTTCTTAGTAGCGATGGAGTGCCTCCTTCGAATGCTCGCGTCGAAATTGCTCTCCGTTGACGATCTGACCGTACTATCTCGTGGGAATGATTGAACTTCTGTGAAAAGTTTTATAAGTAACTCTTTGACGAGTTTAAGAACTCTAAACGAGTTAAAACTCTATGGATAGAGTTGTTAGAACTGAGGATTCGGTTAATGACCAAGCGGATATTCTGCTGTTGAAGAATCCTTTCAGATTTGATCTTCTGAACTTGATTCGAAAATCCTATCTCCAAGGATTTCGTCTCCCTTACCTCTCCGTACGGTTAAGATCCGAATTGCCTCCAAACCTGTGCGGTTTAGATGCTGGAAAAAATCCCCTCCTTAGCTCACTTTTCCGTTCCAAAAAGCCAGCCCCTAACTCAGTTGAGTTTGTTGAGTTTTTTATAGGGGGATCAGAGGCTGTAACTGCCCTCTAAATCCGCTCCTAACTGGGCGTGATTTCCTCAGATCATGGGGAAAACAGTTCTGGAACCGTTCGACTCAGGTTTGAATGAGTCAAACGCCCAATCTGGCGTTCAGAACCCCAACTCCGTGTCTTAGAATTGAGACGCGAGGTTGGGTGTTGACTAAACACCAATGAACGTGAGGGTCGCTCGTGTTTTTCTTGCTGTAGCTTGGAAATGCTGAGGTCGGATGTTGATTAAACCTCAAGAACGCGAAGGTCGTTCGCGTTTGACTTGTTATAACTTGGAAACGCTGAGGTCGTGTGCACTTCCAGAGTTGTAACACGGGGATGACTTCCGTGTTTTAGAAGAAGTTGGTTGACTTGTAACCTCTTCTGTAAGGTGTTGCGAGGACCGTCGTTCAGTAATCCTCGCTTGAGCTGTTGTGGGGTGTGAAAGTCGTCAAATTGTAACTCTCACTATTGATTATGAAGACCACTAAATAGAGTTTTCATCAGCTGTCAGAAGCATCGTTGAATTGTAACCCTTCTCGATCTGTGTGAAAAGTCCTCCATTCGTAACCTTCGTTTGTTGGCACGAAAGCTATCTGATTGTAGGTTTCATTGTCGGAACTTGATGGGAATCAGTGAATATTTGCCCACAGCTCTCTACCAAGCAACTCACCAACTAAGTCCAACCTTTTATTTTTGAAATCATTACACTGCTCATCAGCATCTCTAATAGTTGCTAATATAATATTGGTCATGTTGTTGTCGCAACCATCAAGATCAATCATCTCAAACATGAGGTCGTGTTTGTAGCGATTATAATGTTGTGGATGCAATGATTTAGAAATCTCTTCTGTTTCGATTGTAAGGATGAATTCTGCTTCTCGATTTGAAGGAACCATTGCCTTGTAATCTTGTAGGGATCAGCTATTTATTGTGATTTTAGACAACCTACAGAACCCCCTCCAAAGTTTTCGAAAGTTCGCGGTTAACTGGGATGAATTTTTGGAATACTTTGGATCCCAAAATTTCATGGATTGATTGTCCACTCCGTCTGATTGGATCCCAAAATCTGCTTATACCCATCTGATAGACTCCCCAGTGGAGTCGCTTGTTGCTTTTCGATTTTGGTGACTTTGGTGGCTGACCTCAATTTTCCTCCATTTATTTGAGGTCTTGTTGATTGTAACGCGTAGGTGAACTCTGTGTCTGAGAGTTTGAACGCATAGGTGAACTATGTGTCTGAGAGTTTGAACGCGTAGGTGAACCTCGCGTTTGGAATTTCAACCAACTCAAACGCGAGGGTCGAGTTTGGGCGGGATTCTGGGCTCGAATCCCGTCCGTTACGATTGACAGCTCACAGCTGTCTATAAATAGACCGCTGGAGGTCAAATCAAGAGTCATTCGACTCTTCTTGAAATTTTAACGAAAGTCTTCGTTCTCATCTCCGGCGAACATCGTTCTTCTTCTTTCCGACTAGTATCAATGGCACCCAAGAGGACTGTCACTCGACCCTCCAAGTCCGACGTCGCCGTGGCTCAGGGGTCGGTGCCGTCTGCGTCGGCCGGCGACGCTGCTGCTCAGGCGAACATGCCGCCCTCACTTCCTTTGATCGGTGGTGAGTATGACCTCCGTGATCATTAAACTTGCTTCGGCAAGTTCTGATCTTTGAATCAACGAGGAAACTCGTTTCGATAATGCGGGGCTGGACTCCGTCGTTTGGTATTTTTTAACGAAGAGTTCGACCTCCGCGTCTTACATTGTTGACGCGAGGCTTGTCCTTCGCGTTTGAACTTTGTTGACGCGAGGCTAGACCTTCGCGTCTGAACTTTGTTGACGTGAGGCTCGACCTTCGGGTCTGAACTTTGTTGACGCGAAGCTCGACCTTCGCGTCTTTAGTCTTCAAGTTTGACCTCCGCGTCTGAGATCTAACTTTTTCCTTTGTTTTTGTAGTGCGTCATACTACTGAGCCTCTCCCCTTTCGCCATCATTTTGGACATGAAGGTGGTGTGGACTCAAATATGACATTCAACCTACGCTAAGAACTCCCAGTTTTCCGAATCAAGGATAAGAGTCGCGTGGAATTAATCACCCAAGCTTCTCCTGAGACCCTTAGGATATTGGTTACGGATGCCCGATTTGAGAACCCGAGCCGCAAGCCAATAGTTAAACCTGGATTCATCTTCGGGGATTATGTTGACTTCGAGGCCGGCACTGCTTATGATGGGGACTATAAGTGGCTGCGGAAAGTTGGGGACCGCAACCTTTTCTTGCCCAATATGGAGAGGATGTTCCCCATATCCTACTTTCAATGCGCTTCCATCCCAAGGCGTATGGATTGGCCTCTGGTTAAGGATCAGGATAGAGTTGTTCTTAGAACCCTGACTTTTCAAGGGGTCCATACAGTTGGTTACAACCAACTGGTGACAGCTTTACGGCCAGGGTTGTTTGCCAAGGAGTACCCTATCGGCGAAGTAGCTAGTCCAGCAAACACCTTCGTCAAGAAATTTCTGGCCCATAAAGGAGAATTTCCCGCGCAAGGATTTAGAACTCCTGGCTGGGTTCATTCTCTGGTGACAGGGTGGTGGACCCGGATGACCAAGTTCATTTCTTCTCCATATTGGAGAAGTATAATCCTGAAACTTGTACTTTCTTCACCCCTGTGGGGGAATTAGGCTTCGCTCTCCACGAGATGCATGAAGTCTCGGGTCTTCTTCTTGGGGACTTACCGTACGAAGAATTTGTTCCGGGATCAGCGGAACTTAAAATTTTGAAGAAAACGATCCCCGAAATTTACTCCACCTTATGGGAAGTTATGTGTCACTTCCACATCTGTATGCAGCAGACAGGGGCTCGAGGAAGCGGCATTAAGCAAGTATCTTAGGCAGAATATTTATTCCAGAATTTGACCAATAAGGGAGCCTCAGTGTCCAAGTTATCTGCAAGCACTTTGGAGGAGGTCCAGGCCCGAATCGACGATGCTACTTCTCATTATACCAATGAGGCCAAGGAAGATGTTTTCCCGGCTCATACGGAGTTTGAAAGTTTCCACTACCAAGCTTTGCTCCCTATTTCTGATACGGCGCTCTTGGCTGGATATTTGATGTTATGGCTCAAGCGGTGCGTCGTTCCTACCAGGCCGATCGATGCTCTTGCTGTCGAGGTGATATACCCCGCTGTTCTCCTGGCGCATGGGAGACCATTGAATCTGTTGTACGCCATGGTGGGCCGTTTGCAGAGTGGTCTGCAGGAGTTGGCCTTGGATTTTGTTGACGTCACCGAGGTGGAGTCTGGGGGCCACAAAGCTTTCAAAACTCCTAATCCCCGGATACCATTGCCATATACCTATCTGATGGCTTGGTATGTGCTCCACTATCCTCCCCTAATGAGTGCGGCCTCTCCCCCGGGGGACTCATTCATCCCATTTGTGCAACGATTAGAATCTACAAAATGGGAAGGGGGATACATGGTTAGAATTCGACAGATTTTGTCGCGGGACACTCACTACCACATATGGCGTTGTTTCCCCGATTTTGAAGGCGGCGTCTATGGAGCAGAATATCAGGATGTAGCAGGTCCTAATGGATTCACTCAGCTGAGCGGGGGTATTTTCCATTGGCTGCTCTCTATCAGGCCAGGTTACTTGATCTTCTGGCAAGGTGCTCACTGTTTCCTCGAGCCCTACCAGCCCTATAGGTTCGCTCGCCAATTTGGGTATGATCAATTGTACGTTGGGAACCCTCGTCCTCAACTCTCAGCTATGGGTAACATATATGAAGGGGCCAGGGCTTGGTACTATTCTGTGGCAGGTTGTACCAGAGCGACTTTCAGGCTTCCCCACAAAACACCCAACTCCTATACCTCTATGAGCTTCTGCAATTGGTATTTCGCCGCTTCCCAGACTCCTAATTACAACTTGAATTCATCTTGCCTGAAAGACATTAGGCATATGTATACTTCAAGGAAGGGGTCAAAGACATCCCGCTTGAGGGGGATTGATGAGTTCCTATCCATTAAGAATCAGCCTGCTGGACAGGAAGAGGAACAAACAGCTGAGCCTGTTCCAAGGGAGGAACAACAAGTGATTGAGTCTCCCACGACGAGAGCGGCGGGGAAAAGGAAACTCTCTGCGGATGAAGCCGGCCGATACGATAAACAGATCCGTCGGAAGCTGATGGTTGATTCTCCTCCCCCTAAAGGCCAGCAAAAATCCAAGTTGATGGCTGATGCCATCAGAGCTGCTGAAGATGAAGAACAACAAGAATCTTCCGTTGCGGGCCTGCCACATAGAACTGGACTTCGTTCTTATGGCCCGGCCTTATCAAGTGAGGCTTCTTCTTACCATCCTACTGAAGATGAAGAGGGTGAATTAATGGCTACAGATACAGAATCTGCTCCAGTGATGGACCTTCCTAAGTCTCCTGTATCGGAACAAAGGGGTATCGAAGAGAATCCGTCCCCTTCTCCTTCAGTATTAATGTCACAAGCTGGTGATTTAGTGCCCAGTCCTACAACGGGACTTATGACTAAACCAGCTACCGACACAAATCTTCCTGAACCTTCCGCTACCCGTGATGATGAGGAGCGAGTTGATTATGAAAGCTCCTCGATTGGTGATGAAGCTGACGAAGATAGAGGTGGTGAGGATGCTGAAGTTAGCAACTTGCCATGTGATGATGTGGAAGATGAAGAGCATAATTCCATGGACGACATAACCATTTTTGATGATGCTCCCAAGGCTCCATCTGATAAAGCATCTGGTTATACTCCTTTCTATCTCACCGGTAAGCTTGGTTTGTTTCGACTTCTTCCGCATGCTTTTTCCGCGTTCCGACCATTTTTTCGTGCAGGTTCACCTACTCCTGGGACTACTTCTGCTGCTCCTTTAGAGCAAGAACCTGCGCCAGCGTCGACTCCTTTGCCAGAGCAACATTTACTTGGCTCATCCACGGCGGCTGCTTCACCGGCCACGTTGCCCGAGACTACAGTTGCGATTCCTCCTTTGGAACAACAGCTCGTGCCGGTGTCAGCTCCTGCGCAAGAGCAGCCTCTACCTGCCTCATCTACTGTAGCCGCTTCACCTACCGCATTACTGAAGATCTCGCTTACTCCAACAGAGGCACGGCCAAGCACATCTCAGGCAAGGGTGATGATGGCTTTGACCTCAAGCCCCTCACAATTGAATGTTTCTACCGCTTCTGCAGCTTCAGCACCAGGATCCCCTGCACCAATTTCGATGGCTAGAGGGGCGTCTTCGGCTACGGTTTCCAGTCTCGCCGACGCACCTGAATTTCTTCAGATCTCTCTGGTATATCTAAATAGCCTCGCGAAGACGGTGGTTGAATACATGGTGAATGGCCGGGGAACTTTGAACTCCTTTCGACCTCTTCTGGAGGCAGGCTTGAATGGAGTTAGGAGTGTGGGCAACACTCAGTGGTTCGAGCGCTGTTCAGAAATTATTCTCCGTTTGGAAGAGAAATTACAGCGTTTCGAAACATTAGGCCACAAAGAGCTTCAGCTGCAAATCATGTCCACTTTGGCTGGTCTTCAGGTCGCCGAAATAGCTCGCCGAGAAGCGATGGAACGGGACTTAGCTAAGAAAGAGCATCAGATTGCGGAGCTTCGTGAGCGTAACATTCGGAAGCGAGAAGAATTAGAACGCTCAACTTCTTCCATGAATTCGCTTCGGGACAGACTTGTTGAAGCTGAGGCCGAAGTCTTACAGTTGAAGGCTGAACTTTCCCGCGAAGAAGGCGTTGTCAATATCCTTAGTACCCAGAATGCAAACGGTACTTTGGAATATCATTCACAGGCCCAAGCCCTAGCACAGGCCAGGAACAAAGTGGCGGCCATCGTCATACCCAGTGAGGATGAACTCCGGGCGAAGGCTAAAGCCATGGTGCGAGCTACTCACGAGGAGGAGTTAGCTGAAGTTAAGGCTCAGCTTATCTCTTTTGATCTAATGCGTGAGTGAATATGGTTTTTGTAATGTTCTTTTGACAAGAACAAGTTTGTTTTGTATCACTTTCTTCTAACTCTTGAATAAAAAGTGATATTGATCCCTCATTGTTTCTTGCATTTGACATGTTTTGATTTCAAGTAACAAATCACGAGAAACGCCCGAGGTGCATTCATGACCTAGTATAGATCTCCAGGATAGCCCAGATTTGGAAAGTTTCCTTTATTATCGTTTAAGATAACTCTAGAGAACTTCACAACGTTAGGGATAAATGTTAAATCACTCTCCCACAATAGAGCTAAAGAGTAGAATTCTTCCTGTGTTATTTTAACTTTAAACACTGAAAGAAGTCTATAGGCACCAGAGGTGTAATTTTAACTTGGCGTGGACTTTTTAGCTGTGGGGAGATCCCGAACTTTTCCTTATTATCACTAAGGATAGTTCTGAAAAGTACTTAGTCCATTGGGAATCTTATGAGAACACCTCTTATATAGCGGGGTAAAAAGGGTTCAAATAAGATGGTTTAGACTGTTAGAGGTGTGAGGTTAACATAACAGGAAAGGGCGTTGCGATCGGAGCAATTTTGAGGACTTATCGCTCTATTAGAAAGAGTCAATAAGTTGATTTTTGTCAGAGGTGTAATTTTAACATGACAGTAGAGAGATTGCGATCGGGGCAATTTTAAGGACTTATCGCTCTATTGAGGAGAGTCGATAAGTTGATTTTTTTTGTCAGAGGTGTAATTTTAACGTGACATCTGTGGGGATAGAATCCTTTTGTGTCTTGCTGGGGAGAATTACTAAGTGTTTTGTCATCAGAACGATGAATTGTAATACTTATGATTTGAAAAAGATTTTGGGAGTTTTATTACCCCACTGAAAAGGAGTTGACAAGCTGATTATTTATTGCTCTGCGAGAGAGAGCTAATAAATTAACAATAATCTGAATGATTTTAGAGACTTATCGTTCTGTTAATGAGAACCAATAAGTGGATTCTGACAGAGGAGTTATAGCCACACTGGTATTTTATGCCAGCTAAACTCAAACTCTGTGGTGATGACAATCGTTTGGGGTGTAATATTAACCCAATGAGGATTTAGATTCTGTTGAAGAGTAACAGAGGTTTTGGTTAACATCCTGTTAAGGGGGTTCATGCCTTTGAGGATTTAGAAGAAAGGCAACGCTAAGATAACCTTCGCGTTTGAGGTTCAAAACGCGAGGTTGCAGACCCTTGTAACGCTGGCTTGAGCCTTGTGCTTGGGCATTTGAACGCGGTAGTGAGCTTCGCGTTTTGAAAATGGTTGGGATTCTTTCCTAGAATCCCGTGCCATCTCAACAGCTTGACGGTTGTTATAAATAGACCTGAGTGGTCACGTCAAGAGTCACTTGACTCTCAAAATTTTTGGCTATTTCCAAGAACGAGAACTCTCGTTTGATTTCAGCGAGATCTCCGACGAACTCCGTCTTCCTCGTTCAAAAATGTTTCTTCCGATCGACTGTGTTGATGGCGCCTCGGAGAATGGGTTCGAGCTCTAAGAAAGTCGCCGGAGCGACTTCCGAAACGCCGTCGGTTGAGGACGCCGGCGGTGTTCTTGTTCGTGCGGGAACGTCGTCGTCGCCACCGCCGTCACAGGGGCCTCCCTGTCGTGGTGAGTGTTGATTGAAACAACTTGCCTTAGCAAGTTCTCTGAAAACCCTAGATGGGTTCTTGATAACGAGGAAGATGACAATAAAAACGCGGAGTTGGGACTCCATGTGGGTCTTGACTCTCGCGTTCAAGTTTTTCAACACGAGGTTCGACCCTCGCGTTTTGAGTTTCTGACACGGGGCTCGACCTCCGCGTCTGAAATTTTTGACACGAGACTTGACTCTCTCGTTTTGAGATTCATGATTCTGTTTTTACGTCAGTGACTTGTTTTCAGCTACTAACTTCTGCTTTTGATTGTGCAGTGCTTCTTCCAAACGTGCCGCTTTCGCAAAAGCACCATTTTGGGTATATTGGCGGACCTGACACGGATGAAGTCTTCAGTCTCCAAGACAGAATTCCGCTGTGTACTCTCTCTGACTCGGAGAGGACGGACATGATTAAATTCCCCAGATGTTTTACTCTCAGGATTCTGATTACTGATATAGACATGGAGACCCCTACTGGTCGTGTCCAATTTCCCAAACCAGTGTTCATATTCGGAGATCATATACCAGTTGATGATCACCTCATACATGCAGAAGATTCGAAGCTGTTGTAGAGAATTGATAATCGCCTCTTCTTCCTTCCAAACATGAAGAGGATGTACCCACTCTCTTACTTTTTGAATGCAAGCTGTCGTCGGGGTCTGACTTTCGACATAGTCAAAGAGAAGGAGAATGTGTCGCTTGGATATGGTCGGCGAGCTCGTACACAAATCGGAGGGCAACTCAAGGGATTGAGACCTGGTTTATTTGAGAAGAAGGATCAGGTTCCGGAGATGCTGCGTCCAGCGAACATTTTTATTCGCCAATTCCTTGCAACCCAGGGTGAATTTTCTACCCAGATGTTCAGATCCCCTGGATGGGTTTGTTCTGGAGAAGGAGGTTGGTGGACCCGCATGATTGACTTCGTTCTTGAGGAACTTAAGGAGTCGCTCGCTCAATCGGGTCTCACGGTTCCCGTGTTAGCTACTCGACGGGGTGTCGTGCAGAGTTATCACAACTTCTTCGCTATGTTGGAGAAATATAACCCTGACAGCTGCACGTTCTTCACACCTACATGAGAGTTAGGTTTTGCTCTTCATGAGATGCAAGCAGTGTTGGGGTTATCACTTGGAAAAACGCCCTATGAGGAGTTCATCCCCACCACCAAGGAGCTTTCCTTACTGAAGGCGGCTCACCCGGAAATTTACGCTACTTTCTGGGAGTTGATGTGCCACTTCCACATATGTGCCCAAGTCTTTGGGATGCGTGGAGGGGGCATTATGCATACCACGTGAGCGGAATACCTTTTTCAGAACTTAAACCGGAAAGACGTAGCCGTATCTCGCGTTGCAGCTATCTCTCCCAAGGAGGCCAAAGCTCGGATTAAGGCTTCTAATGCCACCTACAAAACAGAGCATGCAGAAGATGATTTCGAGGCTGGTGTCAAGTTTGAAAGTTTCCACCACCAAGCCACAGTCCTTATTTCTGACACGGCTCTTCTTGCGGGCTTCTTCATGGTTTGGTTGAAGCGGTGTGTAGTACCGTCAAAACCAAGATATTAGCTGAAGTTGTGCACCCGGCTACTTTACTAGCGCATGGGAGACCTGTGAGTCTCCTTACTGCTATGGTCGGCTGCATGCAGAATGGCCTGAGGATGTTGACCTCAGAACTTCTCAGCGCTTCAGGAATTAAGACTACCAAGAAGAAAGCTGGGAGAACTCCTCCACCACGTATACCAGTGCCGTATACATACTTGGTGGCCTGGTTCGTGCTACATTGTCCCTCATTGATGACGGGAGTATACGAGGGTGATGACACTTATATTCCCTTTGTACAGAGATTGGAGTCGGCCACGTGGACTCATTCTTATATAGTCAGGGCTCGACAACTCCTATCTCGGGAAGACAATTATCGGATTTTCTGTTGTGCTCCTAACTTTGACGGAGCTGACGTAGAAAACACCCTCTTCATGGACTTGCTTTTTGAGGGCTCGTCTTCTTTGGAAGAGGGCACTTTTAGCTGGCGTCTTATGATCAGGTTGGGCTACCTAGTCTATCGCTTACGGGAGAAGTGCATCATCGAGCCTTACATGCCTTCTAGATTTGCTAGGCAATTCGGATATGACCAGCTTTACGTTGGCAACCCCAACCCGACATTGGCTCAAATTGGGAACTTGTATGAAGGAGCTCGCGCATGGTACTTCTTTTCCGTCGGGGGAACCCATGCGCAATTTACTTTACCCAACTCGCCGCCCGGTTGTTCTACCGTTGCAGATTTTCGCAACTGGTTTGGAGAAGTTTCCCAAGTCCCTGACTATGATATTTACACCTCTTGCATAAATGAGATTTGGGAGTTGTATCGTTCGAGGAGCAGGTCTTCGAATACTCGTTTTCTGGGGATAGAAGAGTATCTATCCTGTGAACAGGAAGCAACCGGAGCCGTTGAAGTTCCTAGAGAGTTGTCCACCATAAAACCTTCTGAAGAAGAGGTTCCTACGAGGATCAAAGAGATAAAACTGATTGTTGATTCCCTCGGAGAGCAGACAACTGAGGAGATCCCTGCAGAAGCGCATGTTTCTGAACCTCGCTCTTTAAGATCAGGTAAGAAGCCTTTTTCTGCTGCTGAGCAAGGTGAGTATGACAGGAGGGTTCATAAACGATTGCCCATCGTTGCCAAAACTTCGAAAAGGGCTAAGTTGATGGGGGATGCGATAAAATCGGCGCGTGCTGGGTCTCCTGAGAACAGAGAGGATACTATGCCTCAAATTGCTCCTCCTAGTCTTGAAATGACAACCGGTGGGCGGGAAGCGACTGTCTTAGGCTCAGCGTCAAATGCGGCCAAAAAGTTATTATCTGAAGCCACGCACACCCCTACTCGCACTGATTATGCGAATTGTTTTATTTATCCAACTGCTCCACCTCCCAGCTCAGAAACTTTGAGAGAGCTTATCGAACAACTAGAGCGTTGGATGCAAATGACTATCGACGTTGTTAGCCTCGGAGGTGTGAGCTTCAAGGTTTTTGAACCCTACCTGCTAGAATGTCTCGCCAAGATTAGGAACCAGGGGAATGCATCATGGACTGAGAATTGTCGCGAGAGCATCATTATTTTGGAGTATGAGCTGGAGTTCCTTTCCATGCTGCAACGCGACGACATAGGACCAGAAGTGGATCGGGCTCTTTCTAAGGCCAGGGCTTTGAAAGCACAACAGCAAGAGGCCCTTCAGAAGAGTTTATCCGAAACAGAATCTCATCTTGCTCACCTGCGTGGGGAACATATCCAGGTACAATGGGACATGGGCAATCTTGCTGTGGGTCTCCGGGATACTGCAGCAGAACTTGCTCGTGCTGGTATTGAGCTACCTCAGATAAATGCTCAGCTAGCTGATGGTATGGAAATTTTAAAAGGGTTAGCTGTTTACTGTGACGGACTTTTCAAATGCTATTGTGACGAAATTGTCGCCGCCGACAAGCTTCGGCGAGAGATTGCAGAAGCAACGCCCAATGAAGAGGAGCTCAAGAGCAAGATAACTGAAGAAATCAGAAAGGCTCGCGAGGAGAATATATCAGTGCTGAAATCTAAACTCAAGTCTTTTAGACTGTTGAGTCCCGATGCTTAGGATTTGCACTGCTTTTGGTGGAGGAATAAATTTGTATCATTTTCCTTTCGATTGTTTTCACCTTTGTATTCAAATTAACAGTATTGAATGGAAATGATATCATTTTGGTTTTCATCATCTCTTTTGTTGAAATCTGATTCAAGACAATGAAAAATAATGCAAATGCTGTAAGTGTAGTGTTAACTTAGCATGAAAACGAAATTCTCTTTATTACTACTTAGAATAGTTTCAAAAAATTTCAATCGTCAGAGGTGTAATGTTAACATGACGAAATACAAACAGAATTACACTATAAATAGGTAACCCCCAGCCTGATTTAGCTGGGGTCTAGGAGGCTACATGATTTACGGGAAATATTTCTTTAGGAATTTCCCATTAATTTGCATCATGAGCCTGTCTCCTTTTTGATTGATGAGGCGGTATGCTCCGCTCGAATAGACTGAATCTATTACGAAAGGCCCCTCCCATTTAGGATTGAACTTTCCTTTGGTTTTGTGTGTCATCACCATGGGTTGTCTGTTGGCCAAAACCAAATCGCCCTTCTTGAAAATCCGTTCCTTGACCTTTTTGTTGTAGACTTTGGAAATACGGGCTTGATACAATTCGATCTGCTGCTGAGCTTGAAGTCGTCTGTCGTCTAGGGCTTCAAGTTCTTGCAGACGCCGTTGATGTTTTTCTTCCTCTGTTAGTCCCGTCATGATCGTGACTCTTAAAGAAGGGATTTGGATCTCCAATGGCAATACAGCTTCACAGCCATATACCAGAGAGAATGGTGTAGCTCTCGTAGGGGTCCTCACCGTTGTGCGGTAAGCCCACAGACATTCGCCGAGCCTTTCATCCCAATCACGTCAGCTCTTGGAAACAAACTTCTTGAGAAGTTTCACTATGGTTTTGTTGAAAGCCTCTGCAAGACCATTTGCTGGCGGATAATATGTCGTAGATGCGACACTCTGGATTCTGAATTTGTCACAAAACCTCTGGAACCCAAAACTGACGAATTGTGTCCCGTTATCGTGAACTATCCGCCTCGGGACTCCAAAACGGTAGATGACATGATGTTTGATGAATTTGATTACGTTTGAAGTCTTGACCTTTTTCAACGGGATTGCCTCCGCCCACTTGGAGAAATAGTCGGTCACGGCCAGGATGAACCGGTGTCCTTTGGAGGTCGGAGGAGAAATTGGACCCACGATATCCATGCCCCACACTTCGAATGTCCAGGATACAGATGTGGGATGTAAGTTCCCAGGTGCTTGGTGAATGAAATCCCCATGAATTTGACATGTGTGATAACGTTTAGCGTAGTCAACCGCGTCTGAGAACATCTTTGGCCAATAATAGCCAATTCGACGGAGGCGATCTCCTAATTTAGCTCCAGGTTGATGGGATCCGCACATTCCGTCATGAGCTTCTTTGAGGGCCTCTTTTGCTTCTTTCCGAGAGAGGCATCGAAGTAAAACTCCTTCATGTGATTTACGATACAGGACTTGAGATACTACATCGTAATAGAATCGGAGGGCCTTCCGCTTGATGGCGGCCGCTTCTTTAGGATCGTCGGGTAAAATTCCATACAGGACGTAATCGATATACGAAAATCGCCAATCTCTAGATTCAAGCTCCATGGAGGTTGTACAGACCTCTCTTGTCATTGTCTTGTCTGAGTTTCCCTCTATAGGAATCTTAGAGCAGTATAGTTCACATCCGGTGACTGGGATCATTGTTTCGGCACCTGACGGTAATGTCAGCGAAGTTGCTAATGAAGCCAAAGCGTCTGCATAAGCGTTCTGAGCTCGTGGAATGTATTCAATAAGGAATCCTTCGAACTTCTTAGCTTGCTTTAGCACTGCAAAGTAGTACGGGATTAGGTCCTCATGACGTACTTTATATTCCCCTCGGACTTGATTTACAATGAGCTGAGAGTCCCCATAGGCCTCAAGATGCCGAATATTAAGTTCTTCGGCCAGTTTCATCCCTAGTAGTAGAGCGTTATACTCAGCCACATTGTTGGTGCAAGGTTCGATTAGGGAGAATCCTCTTGGGATTATGTGACCGTTCGGGGAGACGAACACCACTCCTACTCCTGCGGTAATTGCTCCATGAGGGTTTGCTCTGGATGCACCGTCGAAGAATAATTTTCACACTTGTGTAGATTCTCGAGTGACACAAGCTTCGGCAACTTCATCAGGCAATTCTTCATACAATTTAGATGTCCCTGGCACTGGATGATAGGCTAAGAAGTCTGCCAATGCTTGACCCTTGACTGCCTTTTGAGGCATGAATTGCATGTCGTATTGTGATAAGAGAATGGCCCATTTTGCGAGTCGGCAATTTAGGGATGATGGCTTCGTCATCAGCAGCCTCAAGGGGTTCACCTTAGAGATGACGTGAATCGTTTGTCCGACTAGATAATGTCACATTTTTTGAACTGCGAATACCAAAGCGAGACATTCTTTTTCGACCGGATTATACCGGTGTTCAGCTCCCATCATGGTTCTGCTTAAATAATAGATGGCTTGCTCTTGACCTTTATCATCGTTCTGGGCCAATAACGCTCCTAGAGAATGATCCATAGCCCTTACATATAACAGGAACGGTTTTCCTGATATCGGGGCCACGAGAACTGACGGTTGAGTGAGATATCTCTTAATCTCCTCGAATGCTTTTTGGCATTCGTCATCCCAGACAAAGGACACGCCTTTCTTCATAAGCTTTGAGAAAGGTTGGCAGCGTCCCGAGACATTAGATATGAATCTTCGGATGTATGCCAATCTGCCTTGCAGACCTCTGAGCTCTTTGAGATTCTTCGGCGGCGGCATGTCTTGGATGGCGCGCACCTTCTCTGGATCCAGAGAAATTTCCTTGGATGTGACAATAAATCCTAGGAATTTTCCACTTGATACTCCGAGAAACGACTTCGTCGGGTTCATCTTCAGCTGATGTGTCCGCATGATTTCGAACATTGTCTTCAAATCTGCAAGATGATCACCCTTACGTTGACTTTTCACCACTATGTCGTCAACGTAGCACTCTATCTTCTTACGCAGATGTTCGTGGAAGATAGCGTTCATCGCACGTTGATAAGTTACACCTGTGTTTTTCAGACCGAAGGGCATCACTGTGTAGCAATACACCCCCAGCGGTGTTCTGAATGCAGTATGCCTTTCGTCTTCAGGATACATCTTGATTTGATTGTACCCGGAGAAACCATCCATGAAAGACATCCTTTCATATCCACAGGTGTTGTCAATCATGACATCAGTAACGGGAAGTGGAAACTCGTCTTTTGGACAAGCTGCGTTAAGGTCGCGGAAGTCGATGCATATACAGACCTTACCATTTTTCTTAGGCACTAGAACAATGTTGGCCACCCAGTCCAGGTGTTGTTCCTCTCTGATAAAGCCTGAGTCTATAAGCTTTTTCACTTCAGACTCAATTACTTCCATGATCTCTGGACGAAACCGGCGTTGCTGTTGTTTAACGGGTTTGGCATCCGGATCGATGTTGAGACGGTGCATAGCCACTTTTGGATCAAGACCAGGCATATCTTCGTAATTCCAAGCAAAGACATCTATATATTCTCGGACGAGAGATATAAGTTCTTCTTTCTCAGATGATGATAAGCTTTCACTTATGAAGATTGGTTTGGGATTAGATTCATCTCCTATGTTGACCTAGATTACATTATCTTCAGTGGGTGGTTCGCGTTATTTGAAACGCATATCCCATAAGATGTTAAGACGCTTGATCCATGGGTCGTTAGTCGATTCAATTAACCCTTCACTACCCCCTGCATCTTCATCTGGGTGACTAGTTGAAACCATGTTCACAGTCAATCTTTTAAAGAAAGGTTCAACGCTAACGTCAGACTCCCAGGAAGATGTTCCGGATGAATGATCCCGTCGCAGATAGTTATTGATTTTAGTTTCTGGAACAGAGGGAGGTGTGACATAACCTAAGCCTCTTCTGGTTTTTTGGTAATAATCTGGGGGTTTTCCTTCGGGGGTTAGAGACATCCGAATTGGTGTTCGTCTACCTTTCCCAAAGTTGAGACCCTGTTTTTCACTAAAGTTGTACCCCATTCGTCTCATTAATTGGACGGAATTAGGTTCATGGTAATGGAATTGAGGAACTCCATCATCTTCTTCCGAACTTCCCCATTTGAGTGGTTCAGGTTTAACTTTACCGAAGTAGATCGGCCTCTGCCCTTTCCTTTTGGACGGGACTTTAAAGAAAGCCTTCTGTGCATCCTCTACTTCTTCATCTGAAGCGAATGATGACTTGATTGGCAACGTGAGAGATGTCTGTGCACATAATGTGTGCTAAGGGTTGGTACCTGCATTATGATCATTCTCTATTTGTTCGTTTTTAGAAGACACATCAGATAAGTACGCCAAAATAAAATCTTCATTAATGCACCATTCACTCCCGCTCGGTACATTATTATTACTCTCACCCGGACCCATTACATCTAGATTCAGTTCCCATGGGCAATCTTCTTCAGGATCCGGTTCAATGTCGGGTTCATTGTCACTGTCCATATCTTCTTTCTCCTGGGATTCCAGGTAGAAAATGGAGTCGGTGTGAAAGTTTTCCACTCCTCTGAAGGGATATTTCTCCGCAATTAGTGTTCAAACTTCTCCCTCATCATTGGCATATTTCATGACCTGATGTAGAGTGGATGGGACAATGCGGTTTGCATGTATCCATGGTCGTCCTAGCAAAAGATTGTAGGACGTGTCCGCGTCTATTATGTAACAGGTCACTTCGGACTTAAGGTCTCCAATTTGGCATCTGAGTTTGATCTTCCCCAGGGGCCGAGTACTGTTTGCATTGAACCTAAAGATGGTGGTCTGGGTAGTGTTCAACCGGTGCATAGGGATTCCTAAGACCTGCATGACCCTGTATGGCATGATGCTGAGCGCTGAGCCCGGGTCAACTTGAACACGACTGATTTCTGACGACCCAATGTACCATGTATAATACAGAGGTCTGTCATGCTTGTGTTTGACCTGCATATCTTCTTGAGTAAAGGATATGCAGGGTAGGCTTCTCGCCGCTTGCAGACATTGCAAGCAAGGCTGGTCTTCAGAAGCTTCAGGAATTGGAGCAACTTGCGTAATAAAGCTCTCCGTATTCTTTAATGCTTCAATTAGAGCTTCCTTGGTAGTTTTGGACAATCTCAGGAGCTCATATAGTGTAATTCTGGCCGGAATATTAGCCAGTTGTGCCATGACGTTGAATTGAAAGGGAGTGCTTGATTCCCCGGGTTCCTGGTGAAGATTTTTGTTGAACCGGACCTCCTTTTGTTTCCCTTTGTCAACCGGCTTCTTTGGCACAGAACCCCCAGTGTCCTGGGGTTGCTCTTCAGCTTCTTGAGTATTTTGATTGTAGTCTCTCAAGTAAGCTTTTCCTGACCGAGTTCCAGGGTTGTCTCCTGGGTACGCTGCTAGGGCAATCCTCTCTTCTTCTGAATCCGTGAGAGGTTTGAGGTGATCATCACTCTCAGTCACGGAGGGGCTAATCATGTTAGAAGACTTATCCTTGCCTCCTTTCTTCTTGGACGGGGTATTCGTCCATTGTTGATCTCCTAGCAGGTCAGGGTGGACCCACATGATTTCTTCTTTTGGGGTGGTGAGGGGTACCAACCCCCTGCCTTTCTGACCATGCAAGTCAGTGTTTTTCATATGCATCTCTCCCTTGTAGACGGAATGACGCCATTTGCAGCTGCTACTAGTGGGATGTCGCCGAATTGGACCGCTATCAAGTTGGTAGACACGGTTTTCTGCTCCGGCTTCAGGGTGAGCACATTTGCGTTTACCAGATTTTGTAAAATGTCTTTAAAGACATAACATTTTCTGGTAGGGTGGCCCAGGAACCTGTGATAGCGGCAATAGTTGGGATCATCAACTTTTCCTGCCTCATCCGGTTTCCTGACTTCGGGAAGTTGCAGTTTGTTGTTCTTCTGAAGTAGTTGAAACAAAGTATCCACATGTTCTTCCTTGAACGAATACTGCTTGGGTGCTCTTTGTTGATTGGGTGCTTTGCCTTGCTTCGTGGGAGGCGGTACCCGCGTGTTGGCGTCGGCTGCCAAAGTCTCCTTTCCCTTAGATCGCTGGGAATTGTTCTAGTTGCGTTGTTGCTGCGGTTTAGGTTGCGACATTTCCTCAGCCTTTACTCGAGCAACAATCTCTTCAGCTTGTTCTCCCTACAAAACCAGTTGTCTCCAGGAGCGACATTCTGCTACTCCCATCTAAGCCAGAAGCTGGGTCTGCAAGTTATACCTGCAAGTTTCAACCAAGGTTGATTGGGTCATACCTGAAGGGCATCGCAGTGCCATGCTGCGGAATCTTTCGACATAGGTCTTGATAGACTCTCCTTTCCTTTGCTTAGTGGCGAGAAGAGTTGGGACCGAGACCTCTGTGTCATCTTCGAAGAACCTGGCCAAGAATAGCCTTTCCAGGTCTACCCATTTCTGGATAGACCCGGCAGGCAATTTCATGAACCATTCAAAGGCAACTCCTTTAAGAGTGCCGATAAACAAGCGGGTCAGGATAGCATCATTTGCTACCACGTCTCCAGTCTGCGACTTGAAGTAGTAGATGTGTTGGTTTGGTGATCCCGTACCATCGAAAGGTTACAGAGTTGGGGCCTTAAACTTCGGTGGGTAGGGAGCTGTGTCCCACTCAGCAGGATAAGGTCGTACTACTCCCTCTTCGCGAAGCTCGCTCCTGTTAGCGATTGCGTTGAGTCGAGCCTCTAATTCGTCCACTTTAGTAGACTGGGGATGCAGTTCTCTTTCTGTCTCCTTCTCATTTTCAGAGGAGGATTCCAGGTTGTGAGTTTCACGATCTGAATGTTCAGTCGCTTTTTGTTTTCCCTTCGATGTGGTTCTCC
This sequence comes from Asparagus kiusianus, assembly GCA_022839385.1. Classification (NCBI taxonomy): domain Eukaryota; kingdom Viridiplantae; phylum Streptophyta; class Magnoliopsida; order Asparagales; family Asparagaceae; genus Asparagus; species Asparagus kiusianus. The sequence goes on from BQKN01067169.1 coordinate 33,260, forward strand.
GGGAGGATTCAGGTCTTTGGCCTTTTTCAGCAAGGAGCTGGGCCAACATGTCCTTCATCTGAAGAAGGGTCTCCTGTTGTGCTTGGAGTATGACGTGATGTTCGTCTACTCTTTTGGCTAGGTCTTCATGATTTCCTGCCGTATAAGCGGAGACTTCATGAGCCACAACAGAACTGGAAGATTGAGATTCGGCTATCGCTGAATGTTCGTCATCAGAGGATATTCCTTTGGCTAACCTCTGGTAGTTAACAGCGCGAATAGCTCCTGTTCGAGTTCGGGTGTGTCGGTATACCCCCTCAAACTCTTCACATATCTCCCGAATAGTCGGGGAATGACTCCTTTGTGATTCTTCAAAACTGGGATTGGAAGCCTTCCCTCTACCTATCATATTTATAGTGACTTCGGGGTATTCGGTCTCGGTCGTCTTCTTTCTGTATCGGCGTTGTCGTTTGGCAGGCCTGACAACGTTCGTCAACCTGTCGAATACAGACTGCCGAGGTGCAGATGTGCAACAATGGCACTCTGAAAGGACTGCCGAGATAAGCCTCTCACATTGGCACGAGTGAGCTACTTGTATTGCTGGTTTTCCTCTTGATAATAACTCCCGCAGATCAGGAATTTGGGAGGAAGTTTTCCCTGGGTGTGGAGGCGGAGATGGAACCCCCTGCCCTTGGGTGGATGAGAATGGTTCTTATCGAACGTGGATTTTAAGCCCACGCTGACTTTTTTGAACTTGACGGACCTCTTGATGATCGCGTTCTTGAAGAATAACACGAGGGTCGCGTTCTTGAAGAATAACGTGAGGGTCGCGTTTGGATTTGTAAACGTTAGGCCGAGGCCTTCGTTTAAATGATGAAACAGACCCCCGAGGGTCATGTTTGTGTTGAACGCGCCCCTAAGGGTCGCGTTTGGTTGGTGAAACAGACTCTTGCGAGTCATGTTCTTTTTGAACGCGCACTTGAGGGCCACATTTATCTTTGGCAGCTTCCTTCTGAGGGTTGTGTTTTGAAGAAACAACACGCCACTCAGGGTCGCGTTTCAGCTGTATTAGCCGAGGCTCGTAGTCGGGCTCATTGCCGCGAAGCGAGCGTTCTGTTCTGGGAACGCTATGCTCGGGTAAAGTTTCAGAAATGTGATCCTCACGTTGGGCCAACATTCGTCTTTCACGCAGGTGTGCTCGTCGTATGGATCTCCTCCGTCTGCGAGCGGCATTCTTCCTGGCTTGTCTTAAAGCCTTAGCTGCAGCGTCATCGACGTTTATAGAGTTCGTCTCCTCTATAGGCCGTTTATGGCCTGAAGCACGTCGTATTGACGCGGACGTGGGATTCTCAACTCGCTGTGCGAGTTCAGCAGAGGCTGAGCCCGCTCCTGAAGTGGAGGGGCTATTCGACGATTTTTGGCCAAAGGAGAGGACTTTCTTTGGTGTTTCAACAGTAGATTTGACCTCCTTAGAGATCTTGCGAACATCACGCCTAGCCTTAGGGCTGAGCGATCCAGAGGAAAGGGCTTCCTCGTATTTTGCTTGGTCGAACTCCATGACGAGAGTTTCAACAGTAGCTCCCATGAGGTGGACGTCGGACTGCGCCACCACTTCTTCGTTAGAAAAGCTAGTCCCCAGCGGAGTCGCCATCTTTTGTATGTTGAAAAAATTACAATGAAGAGAAGAAAAGAAATTTGACTTTGATTCCTTTAATCTCGATTACAATTTGATTACAAAAGAGAGGAGAACGAATTTGATTCTCCCCTTTGTTTAAAACTGGGTTCTTCTGAGTAGCGATAGAGTGCCTCCTTCGAATGCTAGCGTCGAAATTGCTCTCCGTTGACGATCCGACCGTACTATCTCGTGGGAACGATTGAACTTCTGTGGAAAGTTTTATAAGTAACTCTTTGACGAGTTTAAGAACTCTGAACGAGTTAAAACTCTATGGATAGAGTTGTTAGAACCGAGGATTTGGTTAATGACCAAGCGGATATTCTGCTGTTGAAGAATCCTTTCAGATTTGATCTTCTAAACTTGATTCGAAAATCCTATCTCCAAGGATTTCGTCTCCCTTGCCTCTCTGTGCGGTTAAGATCCGAATCGCCTCCAAACCTGTGCGGTTTAGATGCTGGAAAAAATCCCCTCCTTAACTCACTTTTCCGTTCCAAAAAGCCAGCCCCTAACTCAGTTGAGTTTGTTGAGTTTTTATAGGGGGATCAGAGGCTGTAACTGCCCTCTAAATCCGCTCCTAAGTGGGCGTGATTTCCTCAGATCGTGGGGAAACCAGTTCTGAAACCGTTCGACTCAGGTTTGAATGAGTCAAACGCCCAATCTGGCATTCAGAACCCCAACTCCGCGTCTTAGAATTGAGACGCGAGGTTGGGTGTTGACTGAACACCAATGAACGCGAGGGTCGCTCGTGTTTTGCTTGCTGTAGCTTGGAAACGCTGAGGTCGGATGTTGATTAAACCTTAAGAACGCGAAGGTCGTTCGCGTTTGACTTGTTATAACTTGGAAACGCTGAGGTTATGTGCACTTCCAGAGTTGTAACGCGGGGATGACTTTCGCGTTTTAGAAGAAGTTGGTTGACTTGTAACCTCTTCTGTAAGGTGTTGCGAGGACCGTCGTTCAGTAATCCTCGCTTGAGCTGTTGTGGGGTGTGAAAGTCGTCAAATTGTAACTCTCACTGTTGATTGTGAAGACCACTAAATAGAGTTTTCATCAGCTGTCGAAAGCGTCGTTGAATTGTAACCCTTCTCGATCTGTATGAAAAGTCCTCCATTCGTAACCTTCGTTTGTTGGCACGAAAGCTATCTGATTGTAGCTTTCATTATCAGAACTTGATGGGAATCAGTGAATATTTGCACACAGCTTTCTACCAAGCAACTCACCAACTAAGTCCAACCTTTTATTTCTAAAATCATTACACTGCTCATCAGCATCTCTAATAGTTGCTAATATAATATTGGTCATGTTGTTGTCGCAACCATCAAGATCAATCATCTCAAACATGAGGTCGTGTTTGTAGCGATTATAATATGTGGATGCAATGATTTAGAAATCTCTTCTGTTTCGATTGTAAGGATGAATTCTGCTTCTCGATTTGAAGGAACCATTACCTTGTAATCTTGTGGGGATCAGCTATTTATTGTGATTTTAGATAGCCTACAATCATATAAGTGAAGCATAATGAATTCAAAGAAACAAATCAAAATAAGATTTTTAACAAAATACAAGAGAGGCGACAATTTATCAAGCTCTTAAGCTTGTAACAACCCATATAAGGACTTTTAGTACCCGGTAAACATGATTTGGGAATAAACACCTAATAAACCCGGGGGTTATATAAATACAAACCTCTCATCAAAATAGAAACTAATAATCATGAAAACAAAAGAATTTTATAAAAAAATTGTTTTCATGTTCAAAAGTTTAAAGTGTAATTTTTCAAAACCAAGAAATAAAAAAGAAATAAAAACACTAAAATTCTTGGTTTAAAATCAAATTTGTTTTGGTACCCAAGTATTCTTGGTACCAAAAGGTTTAAGGACATGACCCCTATCAATCAAACTCAAAGCCCTAGGGTTATGAACCCATTTGGACGCATTTAGTGCATGGGTCCGATCATAGCAATAATTATGCAAATGACCCATTCGATTGCAATAAGTGCAATGAAGAGGATGCATTTGGTTATGTTGACCATGTGGATGTGCACGAGGAAGATTTACAAATAAAGATGGTCTTTTAAGATTGTTTTGCAAATGAGAAACATTTTGGAATAATGTTGGTCTACTTGAAATATTTTGCGATTTAGAAACTTTTCGTAAATCAAAACAAAACTTAGCTAAGTGACAAACTCTACCACAAAGATCACAATGATACACAGTAGCATGCTTATGATGAATAATGGGTACATGTGTGTGTACATGTGATGAAGAAGAAGCCTTATGAGATGCACATGGAGTATTAGCAATCTTAGGTTTGTGTGCATCATAGCAAAATTTAGCAAGGTGGCCTTTACGATCTTAAATAGAGCATTTGTAAACTTTGCTATACAAGTGTGCATAGTGTGTGTTAGATTTAGATGTGTCAACACAGGACTTTGTACACAAGTCCATAAGTTTCTTATGATTATCAATGCATGTGTTAAAAGTTGAATCTAAGCATGATATGCGGTTTTTCACAAGATTCAATTCAACATTAGGCACGGCATCATTGATAATAGAAGTATAGCATGCATGGTTATCAAATTCATTTCTAATGCATTCTACTTCTAGCATGGCATCTTTATTTGCATGAGTTAAACTAGCAAAAGATGAGCTCAAATTTTTATTTTCCAAATTCAATATATCATTATTTTCTTTAAGTGCAACATTCTCTTTAGCAATGATATCAAATTTGGAACCTAGCAACTCATGATCGGATTTTAATTCTACATGCTTGCTTTTAAGATCAATAAAATCATTTTGCAATTTCTTGTAGGCATGCGCTAATCTATCATATGCACAAGCGAGTTCATTAATAGATAAATCATTTTCGGAATCGGAATCGCTTACTACACAAGAGTTGTCCTCTTGTGGCCGCGTGCATGATGCTCCACATGAACTTGAAGAAGAATCCTCTAAAGCTTGTCGGATTGCCTCCAAGTCCCCTTGATGTGCTTCAATAAATTTTCAAAGTTTGTAAGCACTATCAAAATGAACAAATTTGTTAGAAAATGATGAGTCAAAAGCATTAAGCAAAAATTCTAACAAAAGCTTGTTCATTGTAAACATTTTACTATCATGATCGCTCCACTTGGATATCTTCAAAGTGGGCACAATATGAGCACAATAAATAACTTCCCATAAATCGATATTTCTAGATTCAACAAATAGTTTAAATCTAGAAGCCCATTGTGCATAGGGAAAATTAATGAATTTAGGAGCAACATTTGATTCATAGCCTAAACAAAATACATTTATATTCATGATAAATATGTGAATATATGCAAGCAAGACAAATACAATCATAACTAGATTAGCACAAAAACGATAACTTGGATCTTTAACTCAAGGCGATTAGACCTTAAATTAAAGAGCACCAAGCTCTGATACCAATTGTTAGACCCTAGAGAGGGAGTGATTAGGGTCTTATGCTAATCTAATCCGATTTTATGTCAATTAAAACTAATTAACAAATTATTCTTGTAAGAGAGATATACAATATATTACAAGTAAGAATAAGCAATATGAACAAAGGTAAATATCCTAGCAATGAGATATACTATGAGATATATACAAGGATATATAACTAACACAAGGGCAATCTAAACTAGATAATGAGCAATATAATCAACAAGCAATATACAAAGGCGATATAAGATATGAACATAAAAATAAGTACGTCAATGCAATCACAAACAAACGATATGATTACGAAGTTCGGTCCCCACGACCTACGTCTCCGCTCCTCACCTCGAGGAGATCTCCACTATCACAACCGGGTTTTCTACATTTACCCGAACAACGTTTACACCTCACTCCATGGTTTTCTAGTTTATCGAAAACTCTACAATCAACACTCTTGCAATCCCACTCTACATCCTCTCAAGTGTTGAACTAGACGTGTCTCCCTCAAGTGCTCGGATACAACCTCTCCTTAGATTCGTCAACCGACGTCACTTCTCTTGGGACGATCCCCGACTCTCGCCACACACTTCTCTCGGTGTACAAGTGTATTACAAAGTGAATCTCACAATAAGCACAAATACAATAAATGATTGTTCTCTAATATGGATGAGAACACAATGAAAGCTCACATTCAATTGTTACAACTATCACCAACCTAAATATACAATGTATGCAAATACAATAAGCTCAAGTGGATGTGTGTAAACAATGAGTGAAATCAAATCAACTAAACTCAATATGAACACTAGCTTTAATAAAATGATAATCAAATAAATAGACGTAAAGCTAGAAATAGAGTTTAGAAAACTTCTCAATAGATCAAGAGGTGGAGGGAGAATAGTTGGATGTCCAAACACCAATAGATGATCTCCTCAAGCTCTTTTGAAATTGATTTTACAAACTCAAACTTCCAAATGCTTAAAAGCTTCTTAAACCAAACTTAAACCCTTGTTTAAAACTCTTTAAACTTGTTTTAAAAACACTCTCTTGTTATGGAAGAGCTTAAGGCAATAGGGTATTTATACCCACTCAAAACTTCAGCAAAAACCCAAAACAAAATGACCAAAAAAACCTAAGAATCTGATATCTGATTCTGTACCAAAACTAACCGTTGGAGTGAACGGCGGTCGACTGTGAAAATCTCGCGGTCGACCGCGAGCCACTTTCGAAGCTGAGAATTTTCTAAAGACTTTGGCGGTCGACCGTGGGAAAATTCGAGCTTACGGTCGACCGTGACGGTCGACCGTGAAAGTTTTTGTTGGCTCTGTAGGCTAAAAGCAAAGGCGCGGTCGACCGTGGCGGTCGACCGTGGCGGTCGACCGTGAACTGATATATAAAATTCAGGTTTGAAAGTTGATTTTCTGATTTTAAAACCCTGTTTAAAAATATCAAATAAATTCAAAAAAATGTAAAACTTTAGAAAATGATTGTAGACATATGAATTTATCAAAATAGTCCAAAACATAAAAATGTAAACATATAAATTTTAACATTTTCTGCTAAACCATGTTTTGAAACTTTACAAAATAATTTTATAGACTTGAAGAAAGATGTAAGCTATTGTTATGAAATATATAAACAATGAATATAGTATTTTATCAAAATATACATATAATACACTAAAATATGATTTCATTGAACTAAATAAAATTGATATCGATGAAATCATATATATGCATATAAGTATGAAACTAATATATGTTTTCTAATTATATTTAATTGTTTCCTAGTAAAACTTAAAAACTATCAAACCAAAATATATATGTATATATATAACTATATATATACATGGAAACCAATAAATGTGTGTGTGTATATTATATTGAGCTTGAGGTATTAACACACATAATATAAACTCCTAAACTAAATATACCCAAACTTGATCTTGATCTTCATTGTAGCTCAACTTGGTAAAATTGGATGAAGCTTGTAATTGGATTTTTAACTTGATAGCAAGGCTTCACTCCACTATTCCGCTAACCTCCATTGGATATGATCGTGAATGCGCAATTTCATTCATCTTCCAACTCGTTGTTTGCCTAGAATAAATATAAAAATACAAATACTAGACAAACAACATTAGAAGTAAATTGTTTGTTAAACATCATCAAAACAAGAAGGCCAACAATTATGAACATAGTGCAATAAAATATTGGATCTTTTAAATTTATGAGTCATGCAATTTTTGCTGGAAAGTAAATGTCTCATATATTTCAATGATCCAATATTTTTATATAAAGTACTTTTTCTAAATAATAGTATTTTTAATTTATACCATCCAATTTTTTATTACTAAAATGATATTAATTATCAAACAAGGTAATATTTTTTATAATATAAAGTCATATAATATTAAAAATTATTGTCATTATTTAATAGATATTGTAATAAAATATGTACATGACATAAATAATTAATAATTTAAATGGTTTAATTATATCAATAGTGTTACTTAAACTAACGATTACATTATTATTTAATAGTTATACTCCTAAATAAATTGTTTAATAATATAATAATAGAAAATTTTAAATAACTATTAAATGTATGTTAATAACAACCCAAAGGGTTCAGTTTGCTTCCGTCCGTTTCGCCAAATTCCTTACGATTTGAGAGATATATGTATTTTGACTTGAAAAGACCGTTAATTTGTAGTCTCTTTTGCTAGAACGTTGCAAAGATCGCCATCTTGTAACATTCGTCTTGGCTCCTTAAAAATAAGAGAGTCATCCAATTATAACTCCTGATGTTGATTGTGAATGTTGTTAAATTAGAGTTTTCATCGATTGTTATGAAGGTCGTCAGATTATAACATTCATTGATCTACATTAAAGTTTTTAAATTGTAGCCTTCTGAAAGCCGTCAAATTATATTTTCCATCATTGGTGTTTGATGAGGATCAGCTATCTACAGTAATATTTAGACAGCCTACATTTATATAAAGTACTTTTTCTAAATAATAGTATTTTTAATTTATATCATCCAATTTTTTATTACTAAGACGATATTAATTATCGAACAAGGTAATATTCTTTACAACATACAATCATATAATATTAAAAATTATTGTCATTATTTAATAGATATAGTAATAAAATATGTACATGACATAAATAATTAATAATCAAAATGGTTTAATTATATCAATAATGTTACTTAAACTAACGATTACATTATTATTTAATAATTATACTCCTAAATAAATTGTTTAATAATATAATAATAAAAAATTTTAAATAACTATTAAATGTATGTTAATAGCAACCCAAAGGGTTCGGTTTGCTCTCGTCTGTTTTGCCAAATTCCTTACGATTTGAGAGATATATGCGTTTTGATTTGAAGAGACCGTTAATTTGTAGTCTCTTTTGCTAGAGCGTTGCAAAGATCGTCATCTTGTAAACTTCGTCTTGGCTCCTTGCAAATAAGAGAGTCATCAGATTGTAACCCCCGATGTTGATTGTGAAGGTTGTTGAATTAGAGCTTTCATCGGTTGTTGTGAAGGTCGTCGTATTGTAACATTCATCGATCTACGTTAAAGTTTTTTAAATTGTAACCTTCTAAAAGCTGTTAAATTATAACTTCCATCATTGGTATTTGATGGGGATCGGCTATCTGTAGTAATTTTTAGATGGCCTACATTTATATAAAGTAATTTTTCTTAATAATAGTACTTTTAATTTATACCATCCAATTTTTTTTACTAAGATGATATTAATTATCGAACAAGGTAATATTCTTTACAACATAAAGTCATATAATATTAAAAATTATTGTCATTGTTTAATAGATATTGTAATAAAATATGTACATAACATAAATAATTAATAATCAAAATGGTTTACTTATATCAATAGTGTTACTTAAACTAACGATTACATTATTATTTAATAATTATACTCTTAAATAAATTGTTTAATAATATAATAATAAAAAATTTAAATAACTATTAATAGTGTTACTTAAACTAACGATTACATTATTATTTAATAATTATACTCTTAAATAAATTGTTTAATAATATAATAATAAAAAATTTAAATAACTATTAAATGTATGTTAATAGCAACCCAAAGGGTTCGGTTTGCTCTCGTCTGTTTTGCCAAATTCCTTACGATTTGAGAGATATATGTGGATTTGAAGAGACCGTTAATTTGTAATCTTTTTTGCTAGAGCGTTGCAAAGATCGTTATCTTGTAACATTCGTCTTGGCTCCTTACAAATAAGAGAGTCATTAGATTGTAACTCCCGATGTTGATTGTGAAGGCTGTTGAATTAGAACTTTCATCTGTTGTTGTGAAGGTCGTCAGATTATAAACTTCATCGATCTATGTTAAAGTTTTTAAATTGTAGCATTCTGGAAGCTGTAAACTGTAACTTTCATCATTGGTGTTTGATGGAGATCAACTATCTGCAATAATTTTTAGACAGCGCGCCTACATTTATATAAAGTACTTTTTCTAAATAATAATATTTTTAATTTATACCATCCAATTTTTATTACTAAGACGATATTAATTAGAACAAATTTTCAAAACAGTCTCAAAAAATATTTTATTTTTCAAAATCGACCCAGTTTTTTTTATTTACCAAAATCGACCCGATTTTTGTCACGTGGGCTTAATGACGTTCCTAAACAGTCGGGGTTGGCAACCCCGACTATTTAGGAGAGTGTTAAACCCTAATTAATGTCCTTAAACCCGAAATTTTCATGTCCTAAACAGTCGGGGTTGCCAACCCCGACTGTTTAGGAACGTCATTAAGCCCACGTGGCAAAAACCAGATCGATTTTGGTAAATAAAAAAAACCGGGTCGATTTTGAAAAATAAAAATCTTTTTGGGGCTGTTTTGAAAATTTGTTCTATTAATTATCGAACAAGATAATATTCTTTACAACATAAAGTCATATAATATTAAAAATTATTATCATTATTTAATAGATATTGTAATAAAATATGTACATGACATAAATAATTAATAATTTAAATGGTTTAATTATATCAATAGTGTTACTTAAACTAACGATTACATTATTATTTAATAATTATACTCCTAAATAATTTTTTTATAATATAATAATAGAAAATTTTAAATAACTATTAAATGTATGTTAATAATAGTATAAGTACTAATATTAGTAAGTTAAAAAATTTTAAATCATAGTGCAATAATTTTTTAATGTTTATATATAATTTATTATATAATATAAGATTAAATACAACACCATGTCCACACAGGGCCCGCCCTGGGGTAAGCCCACCAAGCCCCGGGGCTGGGGAAACCCAGGGCCGGAGGGCAACCATCGCGATTACATCCTTCACCCCTCAAATAGTAATAATTTTCGAAGTGGACTTTGTAAGAGGACTTTTATGCAAAAATTGATAGGGGTTCTATTATTAAAAACTCTTATTAATACCCAAAGCCCTACCCAACTCCTCCTTTATTTCCGTCAGCCTCCTCTCCTCCTTCTCGTCTTTGTTCCGCCGCTCACAAAAAAAGAAAAAAAACAGAGAGAATTTGAATCGACGGAGACACCGCTCTGTTCCGCCGTCTCTGTTTCGTCAGCCTCCAACTTCTCCTTCCCGTCCCTGCTCCCATCCTTCGGACCACCCCGCTGACTCCTCTTCCGACAGTCCGATCCAGTCACCCATAAGACGGAGAGAATCTGAATCGACTTATCGACGCCGACGGCCGATCGGTCCATCAAAGAAACACAATCAGGTAATTTTTTTTAAATAAATAATTTTAGGGTTTTTTGGGACAGAAATTTGGGGTTTTGATGTTTTGCAATGAAATTAAGATTTCTGATTTTGAATCTTGGCTAAATATTAGTTGTTAAAATTAGGGGTTATGATGTTTGGACGGTTTCGTCTAGGTTTTTATTTTGAAACTGGAAATTAGATTTGATTTAGCTATTTGAGTGGCACAGTTATGCCTTCTGACTAGTTTCTCACGGTCTCCATAAGTTTAAAAGAAGCTTATCAAAGTTGAAAGATAGAAAGAGGAAATAATGTTTACTTGTTAAAAAGTTAATCTCCCTTCTAGTCATCTAAAACTTGAAAATCCTAATGGACGATAATCTGATATATTTCTATTTGGTTTTATTTATAATCTCAATTTAACTTTGATTCGATGACATTCATATTATTGGATTGCTATCTAGATTAATTGTTTGATTGTTCTAATAATAATGATATTGCTAAGTATTCATTCCGGCATCAATTTAGTTGATTGTTGTGATTTCATATATGTTATCTCCGCACTACCATGTCACGGGATTGATTGAATAGATTGACAATGATATCAATTGAAAATGAATACTTCGAGAAACTCGAGTATGATGACTTAATTGAATAATTCGCTTCAAAAAATTCAAGGAGAAGTGTTTTTCTTTGAATTAAATTGTAGCACAAATGTAATTTTTTCTTATATGAATATTGATTTTGCAAGAGAATATTATCAGTTTGAGCCCAATATAGAACGCTAAATAGTATTATATGTATTCATTTTTATCGTTATTGTTTGTACCAAATTTTAATATAAGGGACAATCAAAATTGGATTGGGTTAGGGCAACCTAAACCTAGGGGCCGGCCCTGTGTCCACATGCATTATACTAGTATAAATCAAAGACCAGATTACATGCTTTATTAAAAAAAAACAAAAAACAAAAGAAAGCCTTAAAAAATACCAATTAAATTAAGGCGAGGAGAGAACTTACAAGGATGAGTAAATGTTAAGTGGTAACGCTTTGATTTACCTCATTTTTGGCAACAACGTGATGGAGCTGAAGCAGTCAAAGAACTTTGCTAATTAACAGATAGAATGATTATTCAACTCTTTTATAAACTTTATGTTTGGTATATTACGGTGGGCAAACGCGTTCATTTCCATGTGCATTTTTTTTTGTTTGGCATGTTAGAATAATCTTATATATCCTTAATTTCATTGGTTCCGTTGCCAGAAATAGCCATGCATATATCTTCCTATTTCGGTAGTAGGTTTATTTATTTTTAGTCAGGGAGTTCCTATTAATATAGGATTTTCAATAAATAAATAAAACAAATAAATTGCATCAAGGGAGCTGGTCGCTTTTCAGAATAAGCCAATTTCAGAAGGCAAAGCTTGGAGAAAAGGGTCCACATCCCTTTATTAAAGTCATGCGCAAGCTAAACGCTTATGGGTTCCCTTACAAATTAAAGAAAACAATGATGAGCATATAAAAGAGAACTAGGCTCTGCAAAAGTGTCCTCGTGCACCGCTATGCTCTCTACTTTCTTTGCACTCATCAGTTACTGCTGCTACTGTTTGTTATAATGACAATCAACACAGCTATGGAATATTGAGAATATAAACCCAAGGTGCTGCCTTCTCTGGCACAAAAGAGCTGGGGGGGTGGGGGGGAGGGGGGGGCGGGGGATATCATAGGACCTTGCATTTATATCAAAACTTCGAAGTCTTGCGAAGATTAATGGCTATGATTTATAACTAACATGCTCTATTAGCTTGAACGTCTTTTTTATGGACCCAAACTTAGATCCGCGTAGCGTTATAGATTTCACTTTTTAAACACATTCGCCCGAATTATTTTCAGGTAGGAATTGAACTTGAGTTGCTCCGGTATGAGGCTGTGATGAGGATTAATGTACATATGAGTAACGTAGTGAGCGCACCGATGGACATTAATGATACGCGCGGCAATATTCATGATTTTTTTTTTTTTTGTTAAATTATCAAAAGGAGCATTAGTAATACGCTAATCGTGACCACACGGATATGACAGTTGTCATCATCTGCTTTCTCCCTATAGGTTCCTCTACATGAATTTTTGTTTCCCGCATTATTGCATTTCTCTCCTTATAAATCCAAGCCTGGCCTCCTCGATCACCCCCTCATTCTCCTCTCACCTCCTCCTCATTCTCCTCTCCCGTCCATTATTTTGCCGAACCAGATTGCTGTCGTACTTTTTTCTTGCACGATAACCTGTAAGATGTGTGACATTATGAGCTACGGGAAATGGGATTTCTGCGACGGAATTCCAGTTGCTCATTACTTGGAGCCAGGAGTTCGTTCTAAGAGAGTTCATTTCTTTCAAGGACAAGACGTGGATCTCTTCAATGTGCAGGCATTTGCAGAGCCTGCTTCTTGCTATAACCATAATCATCAGGTTTGTCTACATTAGTTATTAGTAGCTAGCCTTATTTATTGTTGGCATATCCTAAAATATATATGTATAACAAATTGAGGTGAATGGTTTTCTCGATTGATTTCAGGGGAAAGAGGAGAAAAATCATAGGAAGAAGAAGGGCAGAATGTGTTATGCGAGTACTAAGAAACCAAAGGCTGTTGATGAAGATTTGTACAAGATACCTCCTGAGCTACTGTATCGTTCTCCGAAGAGGGTATAAATTTCTTCAGACTTTTGTATTTAATCTTCTCTTACATACAAATTATCTGTATTTGAAATTAAGGCAACCTGCATAAAACTAATTAACTTAACTTTCGAAAAGTTGGATGAGTTATATATATATATATGTTGGAATCATATAATCCCAATGACTTAAACTATTCAGCAATGAGTCCATTTTCTAAAAAACTCAGTATACATTCTTATTCCTTCCAAAATTAATGTGAATTAATATACTCATGCCTGAAAATCTATAATAGTTCTCTCACAAGATTAATAGTGCATTCTAAACTTGTGGCAAATACAATACAAGAAGAGGTTTTTTCTTCTCTCTCTTTTTTTTGTTTTTGTTTTGTGGCTAAATGTTAAAAGTTTTTTTTTTTTGGAAGTATATAAGAAGATTAATAGTACATTCTTAGTTGTGCCAAACACAAAACAAGAAGAGGTTTCTCTTACGCAAAGATTTTTGAAACACATTCTTAATTAACTCGTGCCTTTAGCGAGTATATAACTTTGAATATGCATATAGCTAGGTAATCTCCAAAATGATAGTATCAGTCAGCAGAGGAGTACAAATGCGTTATTATTTATGATTAAAAGTTAAAAGTTCATATATGTTTCCTGATTTTTTTTCTAACTTTGCATCTCTCTACTTCGAATGCAGAAGAGAATGCTTAGAAATTTCTTCTCTGGGTGTCTGGGCCTCAACTGCATTGCCTGAACGAGGATTGTTAATGAGTTGAGTTTTTGTAATGAGTGGAGTTATTGTTAGTGATGTATTCCAAGAGAAAATGTAACAAAGAGTTTGCTTGCAAGATTTGTGCAATAATTTCTATCTATTTTTTGAAGTACTAAGATAGTGGCATAGCCACTTACACCTCGTAAAAATTTTATTAGCACTTAAGACGTCTCGAATCTCATAATGCCCCTCGATTTAGAGTAACTTAATCTCTCTACCCCCCACATTCCCCCCAGTTAAACTGAGGGTAAAAGGTAATCACATGTTCTCCACTTAGAACACACGACATCTCGACTTAACTTGAAAAATATTAATACCATGAGGATTTAAGAGAGTGAAAGTGCTAATAAAAATATTTAGAGGATAGGAGTGATTGGACCCGGGTAATTACAGTAAGTGCGTCTACAATTAAACTGAAGCTCCTCTTTTTGTACAGGTCAGGGTCATGTAATGATCCGTTAACTTCTCAGAACTGAATGAAACCGTCACTCCTTTTATTCAATGAGCCTTTTGACTCTTGAAATTTCTACACTTTATGCAGTTCAAATAACCAGTACTTGAGGTCGAACATCAAAAGTAGAGAAAAGATGAGAGGAAATTAGGCTTTATCTTACTCTTGCACCAACTTTAGGGAAGAAAAAGCCTGAGCTACGTGCTCTTTGTTCCCTAGCTTTTCCCAACTTTCTCAATACCCAACTGCAGTTTGCAATGGTTCTTTTCTGCAGTCAAAACTCATCATTAGCAGCGTATATCACAAGATACAAAAAATAAATTTTCTCTGATCCAGTCAAAAAAATTACATGGTAGGAGGATGAATGGGCTTTAGTTTTACTTTCATATCGACAGTGAGAAAGTGAAAACTTGATATCTGATAATAATAAAAAAAATTTAAAGAATAGCTGAAAAACATTGACAGTTATTTAGGAGGAAATATTTTCCTGCAGGTTTATCTCTAACGATGAGCATGATCAAAGGTACATTTGAAATTCCTTCTTCTTACTTCTTGTCCTCACCTTTTCCTTTTTCATCTTGTTCTTCTTTATTTTTCTCTTTCTATCTTTTGCTGGAGGGGACTTTAGTCTGCAGATATGTCAAGAACAATACTCTAACTGTTGAGCCTTTACACAACACCGTAACCTGGAGCTAACTTGAAGTTTGACACCGCACTTTAGTCCCACATCTAAATCAGTAAAAAGTAACATAGGATGTAAAAGCTCTAACACTAGACACTTCCGATCGCGTCCAAACAAAGCATTTAGCGGAAAAGCAATAGGAAATTATATGCTTTTGTATTTGCTTTTACAGGCATGGCTCAACTTTCCATGTTGAAGCATGCAGTATTAAAAGTAACCTTAATTTGCATTCCTAATCCTTATAATAATAACACCCTTGCCCTATCCACAAAGTTGTTTTTGATCGATCAAACAGTTGTTGCTTTGTCTTACGCTAGGGACATAGTAATTTTTTTAACCCCAATACCAGCTTACACAAAAAATAAAATAAATAAACAAACAAACAAACAAAAGAATGCAATGCGTTACAAAATGGATCTTGCCGATTATTGAATCAAACTGTATACCAAAAACTGAGAGGGAGCTTTTGAAAACCTTGCCGCTCTTCTAGTCAATCATTATTGTTCTCCAAATTTCTTACAGGGTAAGATCAAGAAAAAAGAAAAATAAGGAGGGAAATACGTCACAAGAGCTGATACACATCATTACAAAGGGTAAATGCACACAATAAAACCTATCTCAAACTATCACGAACAGAAAACCTGATCAAATGATCTTTGTTACTAACTGAGATATCTACCCACTTCTAAGAATCACAATCAACGGTCCAAAAAGAATATTGCGACAACAACACTCAGATTCTAAGATCTTCCTTTTAGAAAAACTGGTGACGAGCATATGATGTAATATGTACAGAAGAACAACCGAAATGAGCAACCAGATTCCAAACTCCATTCTATTTCCATTTCTTGAGGATAAAAAGGAATGCGAGAAAAATTTCTTCCAAAAATTCAAATTATTTTCATCTAGTATCATCTTAATGGCCTCTGTATTGGACAAAAGTCCGGTACCAAATCTGTTGAATTGCTTTCAAAGTCTGCAAATTCTGCCCTATGGAGATGATTAGATTGAACTTTATTAGTAGTAGTTCCTTTATCTTCACTCGAGGACTGAGAGGAATAGCAACGGCGAACATGTATCCGGTGAGTTTTTTTCTCTGTTGAGTAACTACCCGTTATATTTACTAATAATATGACTTCTTTGTCCTTAGCGTCTTCACACCACCAGTTACTAGGGACTCCATCCACAAATGCTTCTTGGGTAAAATGCTCTTCATGTTGTACACGTACCTCTATGATTTGGCCAGGCTTTATAACACCAGCTGCTGGGTTCACCTGCATAGCATGTAACAAGAAATCAGTCCTATACTTTAGATCAATCTATGAGTCAGTGCATTTAGATAGATGGGGATAGAAATCCTTTGGCATAGTTTCAATTTCAGAATTTTGTTTCCAAATTAAGCATTATCTGCCATTTGCCATCTGAAAGAGTCCCACTACGAGCATTATTATGTCTTCGTAAATATATTAGCTCACATGCACAGAATATAAAACTTATTAGGAGGAAAGTAGAAAGAGCTATTTCGCATGCTTAACCATGTGACGGGAATAACATGTAGAGTTTAGAGGCAACTAGTAGTGTTTCCGTCATGATGTCGCTCAAAAGGTTTTAAGCTACACAGGGTTAATTGCGGATAGACCCCCTGTACTATCACCAAATCGAACTTACTATCTTGTAGTTCTATTGTCGCGGATAGACCCCCTGAATGAAATTTTTTTGACCCGTTAGAGGGGATCTATCTGCAGTGACAAATTTTCCCTTAAGGGGTCTATCTGCAACAATAGAACTCTTTAGGGGTAGTTACTTCAGTTTGGTGGATAGTACAGGGGCCCTTTCACAATTAACTCTTAAACTAGATATATTGCACCATTTGCATACTTTTCTTAAAACTATTTTCCAACTATAATGTCAGTCTGATACAAGATATGCGATACAAATAAACGCATGCAAACCCTGAAATGAAGTAGTAAACATAAAATGTCTTATGATGACATACCTGTAGCCAGTGAGGAAAGCCAAAGGAGCCCTTGGCAGATAGGTCAGATGCATCTCCATCCTCCTTGATAGTGTACTGACCTTCACAGATGACTTCAAAAGTAGCTTTATACTTCTCACATTTGTTAGTAATTCTGAGTATCGACTTCTCAGAGTTTTGAAGGATGATATTGTTTGTACTGACAATAGTATCAGGAACAGTACAACATTCAACAAGCAAAGATTTTATTTTCTCATTGGATAAAATTACTTGCCCAAATTCTTTCCTCCTTATAGATTCATCAACACGTGCAATTTCAACATTGAATATGCACCTGACAGGTTTGTGATCGCTGTCTGTGGCATCCATGGAAGCTTCATACCTACCCAAGTTAATGTTCCGAGTCAATTTATTTGCCACAAGGATATAGATTATCATGCTACAAAGCTTAAAGAAAGACTTACTGCATGATACTACTGACCACAGGACACTCCAGTGAGCATTCAGCCATCGATATAGCACGGCTATCACGATATAATATCCTATCACACCAAGCCGGAATACGTTTTTTCTCACCGGAATCATATCCTACATAGAGAATATATGAAAAGCTTTGTTTTTCTTGAACATATATTTTCCTCAGCAGATAGCAGAGCTCATTCAAAGGAAATGGGTATGTAGAACAAACCTGCTAGTCCAACTACATGTCTTTCAAACTTGTATGTTGGAGGAAATGTGATTAGCCCTTCACGCATGCCTTGAAAGACCCTGCCTGCTTTCATCTCTGCTCGAAGCTGATCTTTTTCTCGAAGCCAGTCAAAACATCTTTGTGAAACCATGTCTCTTGCCTCATCATAGGTAAGGCTATGGAGCCGATAATTAAAATCACCTAGAAATACAACCATGTCTGCTTCTGACAAGTCAGGCTTTCCATCATCGGACTGAGCTGTTGCCTGTTACACACACATCAAGATACACTGATCTTTATTTCATATACCAAGAGAATGTGAAATCTGCAGGAAAATATATTCGAAAAAAGAGGTATATATATTGCATACATTGCCTCCACGATTTAATGGAGCAGCTGATGATGAAACTCCTGCACCAGAAAAAGTGAAAATTTAGAGGGGAAAGCACATATTCTCGTAAGGAATCCAAATGGAAATTTCACACCATTCAAGTTGGCGTATAGACTATAGAATTATTGCCTAAATGAGGAGAAAACATTTCATAGAGGTTAACGGAAGAAAATGACTCAAGTAGAAAGTTGGGATGGAGACGTATTCTTGTTTTAGTTGTCTATGTATCAAGAATCCAACAACTGAAAGCAGCATATTCATTAGATCCATGGTTTATGGCATCCAAATTGAGAATTCAAACTGTTAATCAAGGATTCATGATCTAATTATTTGCAAACTCTTGCACATGAATATTGTTGGAATTAAAACATCCTAGGCTGCTTTATGCTGTGTACTCTGTGACTAGACAAGAAAACTCACAATTACTTGGTTTTTGGCTTTTAGGCGTTTCTAGATAATGTAAATCAACTAGAATTGATCATGTTTTGAATTCGTAAAGCCTAACATCGGATATAAGTAGGAATGGTCTGCTTCAAGATTCTTTCCAAAGGACCTACTAGCTGTATAGACAGGTGTGCGCACACACCCACACAAACGCACATGGACGCGCACATACAACCCACACGTACACCCACACCAACACGCATATACACTCAGACACGCCTGCACACACGCGCACATGCACACACATTCATAGATAGATATGTGTATCCAAGTACAACATGCACAAGGAGACACATATTGCATGCACGTGTATGCATACTATTTGTCTGTACGTGTATAGATATGTGTAGTATGTGTATGTATGTGTTTACATATGCATGTGTGTATTATATGTATGCGTGCAGTGTGCATGTATTTCTGTATGTATATTGTGTGCGAGCGTGTGTTTGTGTGCGCGTGCGTGTGCGTGTGTGCACGCGTGAGCGCGTGTGTGCATGTGTGTGAACACATGCATGTACTCCATATATTTGTTACACCCCAGGTGGAACTTCCTAGGAGGCCCCATTCTAAAATTGCTCTATCTAAAGCATGTTGAGCTATGAAGTTATTCCACATTTCCTCCCTAAATGATGCTGGCTGAAAAATCATTCTTGAGTTCACAGGCAACCCATTGTTAAATTCCCCAGAGTGGCCATGCTTAAATACAATTTCTTCACAGATTTCTCCATAAGTTATAGGAATTATTATATACCTTAAATCCTTTTTGTGCAAGTGAAGCAATTTTCTTGAGTCATTATACACTCGTTTATGTAAATCTCAAGAGAATACCCCAACATGAGATACATAATGAAGGATCTTCCGTAAAATTACTTTTACAAACCTGAAAATCAGCCCTATTGCTATTAAGGGAATAATGAAAAAAGTCCACAGTTTATCTTGTTTAAATGGAATAAATTCAGTAAAGAAGATTTCTTGCAACACGCTCTCTTGGATAGTTACAAATGGCATAACAGCCCCCTCTAAAAATATAGTATATACCAATATTATAATAGGCTGACAACATTTTGCCTTGTGCAACACTTAAGTTTCATGTATAGCTAATTGCTGCATATAACAAACTGCTGCTGCACATGGGAACATAGAGAATGCTACCTAGTGAATAAGTGGGAGCCACCGTTAAATTCATGGGGGATCATCCTAGAAACCAATATTGCTTATGAAGTATGAATATAGTGAGGACATCATAAACTAAAAAGGGTAGCACTTAATATCCCAAGCGTATGTTCCAGAAATAGTAAGTTGCAAGATATGTATTATATGATAATTTCTATGAACTTGAGAATCCATCATAGCTAGCAACTAAAAGGGTCTCCACTACATAGCAGTTTTATGAAGTCAAGTACTAATTATAGTGAGCATCTTAAGGGGAAACCAAAGATGAAAAAAAAAAAGCATAGTTAAACAAGAATTTTAAGTGGAGACAATTCAAGATGAGCTGCCTCATAAATAATTACCTTACAATATGTACATATGTGCTTACATACGGTAATTATGCACACGAGTTGATGTAGAACACACTGCAGATGTATTTATAGAGAAACGAGACCGCCAAAAGCCCAAACGCAGGCCCAGCAAAAGAAAATAATTTACAACAAAGAATGAGTCATATCTCTCATACCGTACATCGGAATTGGACGAATTACGTATGTAAATCGCGTATTTTTTTTGAGATGGAGTCAATCAAACCCACCATTGTTCGGTTTGTCGCCGTATTTGCGAAATTTCCTCTGGATTGAGAGATATCAAAGTTTTTACCAGTTTTTTACTATTTAAGGTAATGTTTTAAGAGTTTGTTTTGATTAAGAAGCAAATCGGATTTGATTCCAAATTTGACCGATTTACTTTCCTAATCATGTGGAGTCTTTTAAAGAGAGTTTTGTTATTTTTATTTTTGGCAAAGTTCAGGTCAGGAGTCTTGTTTATTTTCTATTTAAGCAGAGTATTGTAAGCCCTAGAGGCATAATTTTTTTATCAACAAAATTCCTCTTTAATATTTTCTTTGTGGATTCGAAGCTCTTCGTACAGAGATTGTTCTTTGTGGATTCAGAGAACACCCCTTGGTGGATTCCAATGTTTTCACTTCCACGTTGCGTTACAAGTACAATAATACATTGTTGCATGTCTAATGAGAAGGAGAAGCCACTGAAAAGACTGAAATTATAACGTGTGAAGTACCAAACCTGATGCTGATGCAGGTGTCAGTCCATGGGATGGCCTAGTGAAAGACATGTTCCGATAAATATGATCGAAGTCAGCATTTCGCCTGCTAACTGCTTCCAGATGTGCAGCAAAATGAGAGTTCGTAAAGCAAATTACTCGATCATAGACTCTCATCCTTAAACCAACAGATCCCTGCAAAAAAAGCTTTAGCTCGTAATGTCTCCATGCGAATAGTTACTTGTAAGGAGTTTGTAAAGTACATTAAACGATGTTAAGACAACATCAACACGTTGACTATCAATTTTCATAAAAAATAATAATAAGAAACTAATATATTCGAGATGAGATAGAAAATTAAATGAGTTTGTTATCTACAATTTGAAATCCAAGTATGTTATCCCATCATTTAATCTACTGTTTGAAATCCAAATGTTAAGATTTAATCTTGTCCAATTGGCTGATGAGAATAAACTTCAAATTTAAAAGGGTTATCTTCTAATTTAAAATTCAGCTTATACCTATACAAGCTTGTAATCAGTCACAAAGAAAAGGACCAACAAGCAAACAACACCCCCGAACCCCCCCACCCCCCCACCCCCACCCCAAAAAATAAAAAAATTAAAAAAGATAAAGCCCTCTCTCCCAGCCAGGATACCTGACAAAGTGGAGACCCTGAACTTGCTAAGAAAAACTCCAGCCTATGTACCGTTATCAAACTCTGCTAAATTTGATTTGTTTCCTGTTGGCCTAGAGAGGGGATTTGGGGGAGGACTATTTGTTTTTGTTGTTGATCGCTTATTTGTGGCTGATGACAAGCTTATATAGGAAAGTGATTAAATAGGTAAGATCAATCATAAGTTAAAAATAACCCTTTTAAATTTGAACTTATCATCATCACCTAATTAGACATGATTAAATCTCATTAATTGGATTTTAATTAGTAGATCGGATGATGGGATAAGGTATTTAGATTTCAAGGTGTCGACTAAAATTCACTTAATTCTTAATCTTATTTCGAAATTTGCATTTATTTTACTTTCAAGATTATTTTCCATAAAATTTGATGTCAACATGGTACTGAGAATGGTTACTATTGAGAATAAAGAGAATAGGAACCATGTCCGTGGTTAAAATCCATCCTAGAAAATATGATTTCTTCATCTAAGTGTTGCCTCCTAAGTGAAGTAGGAGCTCTAGGGTGTCTGGCCACAAAATGAGGTCTGATTACCCAATTGTTTAAGCTTTTGACAAATGTTGTAATGGTTACAACAAAAAGGCAAATATTTATTATTGATTTCTATTGCAGAAATATATTCCATAGGTCAACCTAAAATAGAAGCACATAGATAAGAAGACAAGCATTGAGATCTCGCTCTATTATTTTTTGTACCAAATGCTTCTGCCATACATTGTAACACTGCCAGTAAACCCTTTAGAAAAAGAGCCTCGACTTGGAGACCTAACAGACCATTTCCCTACTTTTACCATCCTCTGCTATCGCATCACAGTAACATTTTCCAAATAAAATACCAAAATATGATTAAATATGTGTAGTAATTGAATTAAGTGAGACAGGTACCTTGTTCCCAATTGCCCGCCCAAATCCACATGGCACTGCTGCAGCATCAACATCACCAATATTTGGCCTAATACTTTTCCGAGCCCTAGCAAGTGACAAAAGGTATAACCCATAAATGCACATATTGACTGACAAGCATAATAGCTTTAAGAGAGAAAAAAAAGAATAAATAAGACATATCAGAATGCATCTCTAGCATCAATAACCTAAGACGGGATCAACATGTTTAATGAAAATATTACCATGCACAGATAAGCAGACCAGCCAATTGCCTAGAACCAACACGTTCAAATGATGACCCTTCATCTAGGGTCTTTCCAATAGTGTCCAACCACCATTGTCCATTAGCACTCCCCTCAAGTCCTACCTAATATCAGTTTAATAGCTGTAAGCGATAACTTGTTGAAAATCAAACATTTAGTCACCGAGACTGTGTACCAACATATATGAAATATTGCAAAAATGTTTACAATTTACCACACAATATTGACTGGAACAAGTATCTGCAGTCTGTTCATAGTAAACAACTTATGGTACAATAGAAAATTGATGTATGTCAGCCCTCTTTATCAATGACAGTAGTGGTGACAGCAACGACAATAATGATAGTGGGTGTACATCAGCGATAGTCTGTATAGTGATTATGGTAGAGGTTAGGCGATAGGGATGATGTTGAAAACATCCTAAAAGTAGGAAGAACAATGATGACGACAACATCAAGGTAGCAACAGATGCAGTTGTGGTGGTACGAGTAGATATGGTGACAGGAGCAGAGGAGGTGACAGCGGTTGTGGAAGAGAGGTAGGAGGCACAATAAGGAAGGGTCCTTAATGAAAATACGAAACATCATATATCCCAACAATGTGAAAGTGCAACCTCCTCACAAATTCTAAGAAAATCATGGAGTCACTAGATGTGGAAATGTGCTGACAAGAATATGATATTTTCCAAAAAACACTAAGTTGTTCAATGCTAAATGTGAAAATCTGTATGAAAGAAACCATCGGGCTAGCATAATAGGCAAATATGATAGATTTTAGTCGTCTACAGGCTCTACCTCTTAGACTAGACTTTAGAGTAAATTGCTATAATTGAGATCAATATGCAAAGTTTTAGATATTTACAGTCCATATTGATTGGATATAGATACTGGTATTGGACATTATTACAGACTGGTAAGTTCTTGAAGAATCCCAAAAGTTGGATATTACACATTGCAACTTTTTATAACCAACTTATAAAGCCAAGATATACAGAGAGACGCATGGAGAAGCTGAATCTTGGACTGGATTGCTCTGCTAAGCTATTACAATTATTTTTGATTTACCATTGTTTTCTATTTCAATACACTGGAAATTTCCTTCAAGTCATTAGAGTTCTTCATATCCAAAAGAATAAAAGAAAAAATATTTGCGGTTTCAGATATTCAAAACTTGTCCCTTGAGAAGTAACACAGCTCAAAAGATGAATCTATTCATAATGGACAGCCATGTTAACCAAGCTAAGTAAGATTTACACTAATCTGTGTTGAGATCTTAGGACAAGTGGCAATTGCTCCAGATCTCTTTCCACACTGTAGTTTCTATATCAGAGGTACTTGCTTACAGATACTCTCTGCATCATGATGATAACAAAAGGCGCGAAACCACTATATTGGTCAAATCCTCTGGCGCAAAATTTTGAAAACGCTTCGATTTTGTTCAAATCAGACTTGGACTGCAATTGAATGTTTTCAGGAGGTCTTATGCGGAGAAAAAAAATGTGTAACCAGTTATGGTTTGAAGTCCAATCCAGACTGGATAAGGATATCCTATTTAAGGGGTAATCCATTGTGCAGTTCTAATCATCTACCTCTGATGTAGTAAAAAATGTAAGTGACCCTAGAATATGGATAATCCACCCTTCAGCCAAAGCTTTGTGAATCTTCCCCCATCTTTTACTCTTAAAACTACAAATCTAAAGAATTTCATTACGAAGGATTTAGAGAAGAAAACTCTCTTCTCCAATATTCAGTTTAATGCACTTATTAATTTCTTTTTTATAGATTCAGATGATAGGATCAAATGTAAGGTATGATCAACAATAATAAAATATGGAAGGTTATAATGAAAGAAAAAATTGATAATTAAAACTATTGGAATGTGAATTGACAATTTGATCAGACCTGAAATGCAGGACTGTAGAATTGTCGTAAATGTCTAAAAGGAGAAGAGCAAGGCTAAACATGATGTAGGGGGAAAGAATCTGAAGGACATCTGAGCGAAGTGACAAGACTTGGATCTGTTTCAATACAAACAAGCAACGAAGGAGAATTTAGAAACCTAGACAAATAGCCAGGCGAGTCAGTCGTAGGAATTGGAGTTACCGTTTACTTCAATAATCGAACTTTTCTATATATTGGCTTCGCCATTTGGGTTATGTTCAAAGTTTGGCACATAGGTTTCGCGTATTGGTAACTTTGCAGTAATACAATCAAAGAAATAGTAGTAGGTGATCTACACATGATCAGAAGAAACAAACAAAAGGATGAGATTGAAACATTGACTGTTGGGGGGATGGGGATGGGGGGGGGGATTGTTTACTAAAGCTAAACTAGATAAGATTGAAAACGAGTTGTGTCTGGAAGGTAAGAAGTTTCTTCCTTTTCATACTATAGATGTTAAAATAGTAGATTGATGGGGCTCAGCAAAAGGTACAGTGAACATTTGAAGGACAAATTTGGACTCACCCTGTAAGAACAATCACAATGTGGGATTCATAAACCGGAAAAGATGAGAGCATGAATAAGACCTATAATTGAGAGCTATATTTGTATTAAATTATGCTAAATTTTCTGGAGAGGGCAACACTTACGTTACTACAAAAAGCATTACAAATTTGTAAATTAAAGACAGTGAAAAAATATCTCACAGTTTCTTTTGCTGCAGCCATTGCAAGAAAACCAGCACCCATTTCCACCTCCTGGAGCCCAACAACCACCAATCCAACCTCTGTTGCCGGGGTACCTATCCATGATATAAGAGAATCATGTGATGCTCTTGCTTGGCCAACATTCCAAGTACCACACAAGATTTTCAGATTCTCCTGTTTTGTGTATGATAGCTCTTTATTTGTCAGTTCCGATAGCAAAATATTATCAATGGGCCCTGGTGATGCTAGGTTCCATCCACGAATACCGCCATGATTAGCCAGTGTAAATATATATGAACCTCCAACAGCCATCTTTATTAATGGACTACTATGTGCAACCCAACTACCAAGCAAATTGCCTTCAAGATCCATCACATGAATAGTCCCACTTACATAACCGACCCACAAGCGTGTCCCAAAGGTACAAATGGTCTTAACTGCATGTGCATGGTGTTGAATCTCATTTAATCGAGTCCCATTCCCATCCCACTGAATCAGAGTGCCATTACTGCATCCAGACCAAACCGTTCCATCCTTAGCTATTCCTAATGCTTCAATCCTCCGATTATCTTCTCCAAATGTTCCCTTTGCTGCAACTCTTCGAACAGCATCAGCAGCACCCAGCAAGGCATTCCGGGAGCGTTGGAGAAAGCTAACTTGAGATTTTTCCTTCCTTTTTGATGAAACAAACTTTTCTTTGATTTCATCATCTACACGAGGATCCTGATTTGTTGATGCTTCCATTAGTCGGGTATCAACCTGTCCATCTATGCCAAACACTTTGAGCAGCTCCCTTTTACGAGCATCCCTATGTAACATGAGAAGCAAAATCACAGATTTAAACCAAGATAATGTATAGAAGATGGTATGATTAATCCCTCCTACGAGGCAACTTTTTTCTTAAAAATAAACAGACAAAAGAGCACGATGAAACACATACCAAAGAGCAAATGATAGGCTAGAAGCACTCCACATTTTGGATCTAGCAGTATCAGATAACAAATGTCTTATATCTGAAGGAGGTAAGGCACAAACACCATTGACAGTGCAGTTGCTCCTAAGGTCAATATATGATCTCTCAACTAATAAGGCAGCCATATGTCTCTCTTCAAGTGATAGAGATAGGGACTTGTCAATGGATTCCCAAGGCCATATCTTGATTCCTCCACCTTCAGAGCCTGACCAGATATCACCTGAAGATAACCAATGGTAAAACAAACAGGGAGCTAAGGGTTAGAAGTACCTATCCGAACTCTAAAGAGAACACTAAACCTGAAACAGGTTTAGAACAAAATTTGATGCAAATACATGTTTATCGCCAACTTCTTGCTAATATTTAATATACATTGAGATGCATAGCTAGTATTCTCACTTTTTATAAAATATCCATATGTGTGTGTGTGTGTGTGACTGATCAATTTAAAATAAACCGTCTCAATTTTACTTTTACGTACAATATAGAAGTTTTCCTTCTACGACATGGCAACCCATTATGCTACATTTATTCATTTCTCAAAAACTTGCACAAATATTGCCACCACATTGTTGAAATATTAGTATCCGAGCATTTGCTACATTTCTAACAAGTTTCACAACGGTAACAAAAACCTAATATTGTCTTATAATTGTCATCAATCGTACTCCATAACTTCTCCATTCATCAAGGCAGTTTTCCTTCCTGAATAAGAGTACGGGCTCTCTCACATATAAAGTGTTTGATAATTAAGGTATCAACTTCACGTATTAATTGATATCAACTTCACTTATTAATTGATATCTTAACGTTGGCAATCAAGGCACAGAAATCTCCAAATGTGGTCATCAAGATATGAAAAAAGAATAAATTTCTACGGCACAAAGGTGAGAAAATGTACCACAAGAACTAATACAGAGTGTCCCACTCACATATAAAGTGTTTGGCAACTATGGTATCTTAACTTGACGAAAGCCATATAAATCTTCAAATTTTTTTCAAGATATGAAAAGAAAATGTACCATAAGGACTGATGGCCATGCAGAGCACCGGGTTCCGATGAGCCTGCCAAGCGAGCCCTTCCTTAAAATGGTAACTTTCACCATCATCACCCTCAACAACACCACCATCACCCCCATTCTTCGCCGCATCCTTATCAATCTTCCACGACCGTATCTTCCCATCCTTATGCCCGCTCCACACAACCCCCGTCGCCTCGTCCACCACCAGACACAGCGTCGGGCTGGTCTTCCCGCTCTCCACAAACGGCGCGCTCTCCTCATCCCCTCTCTTCACTCCAACACCCCCATCCCAAGAATCAAACACCTCCGACAAGTTCCAGAACCTCAGCCCCGACTCCACCCCCGCCCAAATCTGCGTGCTCGTGCACGCGATCGTCCTCAAGAAGGAGCCAAATTGAGTCTCGCGGAGAGGATGCGGCCGGAGCTCGAGCGCCGGGGGGCGGCCGGGGTGCATAGCGGCGCGAACGGGGACTTTAAAGATGCCGGCGCCTCCGCCGGTGCCGGTGAACTCCGGTAGGGTTCCGGGG
This sequence comes from Asparagus kiusianus, assembly GCA_022839385.1. Lineage (NCBI taxonomy): Eukaryota > Viridiplantae > Streptophyta > Magnoliopsida > Asparagales > Asparagaceae > Asparagus > Asparagus kiusianus. The sequence goes on from BQKN01067169.1 coordinate 61,415, forward strand.
GCCCCGCCGAACTCGGACATCGCGCGGTCCAAGGTCATCGGGCCGCCATCGGAGGAGAAAGAGGACGAGCTGGGGTGGCGGGGGACGGCGGCGGCGACGAGGTGGCGATGAGGAGGGAGAGGGTGGGGGAATCTGATCTCCTCGGAGGAGGACGAGTGGTGGTGGTGATAAGTGGGGGGAGGGGCGTTGGTGTAGTTGTAGTTCGGGTAGGAGAGGGATCGGCTGCCGGCGGAGCTGTCGACGACGGGGGAGGAGGAGTCGAGGCTGTGGTTTTTGGCGGGGGAGGAGAGGATGGCGGCGTCTCGGCCGAGGGGCTGGCTGAAGTACTCGCGGGAGCGAGGGATCGGGTCGCCATCTTCGTCGGAATCCATCGGAAAAGCTTGGATTTTTATCGATTTGGGTGGATTTTTTTTTCTTTCTTTCTTTCTTTTTCTTTGGAGGAGAACGAGGGATCGGGATTGAGTTTGGAGGAAAGGGTCAAGGGGTGAGAGAGCGATATCCACGCGCGGGGGGCAAACGGACGGCAGCAGGAGCTCCTCTCCTCTTTCCTTCTCGCTGCTCTGCTCAAATGATGAGAGGGAAAGAGGATGTCTCTCATTATTCTCTACTTTAATTATTCCGCAACGTGGAAAATAAAACTTATTATTATTATTTGGGAAAATTGCTTTAAGGCCCCAAAAATGGATAAACAATGTGGCCCAGCCCCCTGTACTTTTAATGTTTGGTATAAACCCAAAATACACCCCAAAACTTCATTTCCGCCCCTCCAGCTCACTCATTTATCAGAATACCGAAGCTACCCTTCCCGCCCACTCCGTGCGTTGGTAACGGTGCCGCCCACTCCGCTACTATCGAGGCGCTCTCTCTCTCTCTCTCCTCTCTCCCTCCCGCACTCTGTCTCTGGCCATCACTCCGGCGAAAAACCAAAATCCGCTTCTAGGGTTTGGTCGAAACGGGGTCGAAGATGGGGAAAAAATCGGCGAACGAATTCGAAGTCGTTCACCATCCTCCGCCGCCGCTGCAACGTCAGGAACATGCACCAACGAACGACGAGCGAGAAGACTCGCCGTCGCCTTCCAAGACCGACGAAGATCCTCCCTCGCCTTCCAAGACCGACGAAGACCCCCCTTTGCCATCTGAGACCGACCGTGGTACCGAGTCTCTCACATCCTCCCCTGCCTCCAAGTCTTCGTCCACAAATGTGTCATCATCAGGGAATGGCAGCACCGATGAAGCCACCCAAACGTTGTTGAGTTTCCAAAGGGCTGTAATGAGAAAAAGAAAATTTACAAGTTCACTAAACGCACCACAGAATTCCATTAAGAAGTAAGATAATGTTATATGTTATATTTTCCAATTTAGATAGATGTTATAGATTTAGTTGAATTGTGAACTATATGCCTGGACATTGGTTGAAGGACATGTTAGCTGATACCTTAATGTTAAATGTGAACTATATACCTCACGTATATGCTAAGTTTGGCTGTTGTTTGTTAAGGTTTATAGCGTAAGTGTTACAGTTCATTGTTGTATGTTAACTATTGGATGTTGGATGTTAAGTGTTGATGTTAAATGTTTAATTATAATACAGGAAAAAGTCAGGTGCTGCTAAAATTAGACCAACTGCTAGTTTTGCCGCATATTGTAAATTTATGAAAGTCCTCGAACCGAGAATGCGGCAGTGTCATTTGGATGCATACCAAGGGTGTACATTCCAGCATTATGTAAAGTTTGGCCCCCCAGCATTAGATCGACCCACGCTGGAACTTGTATTGAGACACTATAAGGGAAATGAAGTGGCGTTTTCTCTGCCCGATGCCGAAAGTGGGAGAGAAAAGGTTGTTAATTTTGATATGGACTGGGTGCATGAACATACAGGTTTCCCAATTGATGGAGAAATAATTTACAATAATAGAGATCCTTTCCCTAGGCTTTGGGTGGAGTATTTTGATGATCATTTTACTAGAACCAAAAAGAAATCAACGAATAATATGCGGCGATATGTGGAAGAGCTACTGCAATCTCTTGTTGAATCAAGAAAGAAGAAGGATATTGAAGATTTTGTGTTACTGCAGATACTTTATCAATGTTCAATGATGTGGTGCCCTAGCAGTGTCCAAGGCATCCCAAGGCTCTTGTTCAAATATGTTGATTCAATTGAAAGAGTGAGGAATGTGGCCTGGGGGAAATACATCTATGATCAGACGAAGAAAGGAATTAAGATTGCCAGGGAAGGTCTGCACAGGCCAGGAGTAAGCTATGTACCTGGATGCATGCCTTTGATCCCTGTAAGTTGGATTAACATGTGCATGTGAACGGTTGCTGGTTCATGTTAAGTGTTTTAAGGATCTGGTTAACTATATTTAGCTTCATGTTAACTATAGTGTTTCCAGTATTAAAGTTGGTGTTGACAGTGTTAACTATATGTAGATAACATGTTTTCTACAAGAGTTAACATGTTTGCCACAAGAGTTAACATGTTAGCACAAGAGTTAACATATTATCTACAAGAGTTAACATGTTTGCATCAAGAGTTAACATGTTTGCCACAAGAGTTAACATGTTATTCACAAGAGTTAACATGTTTTCTACAAGAGTTAACATGTTCTCCACAAGAGTTAACATGTTT
>BQKN01067169.1:68020-86800 GCA_022839385.1 Asparagus kiusianus
GTTATATATATATACATAAGTTTTGGTTTCTATGCATATATATAGTTATATATATACATACATGTGCTTTGGTTTCCATGTCTATAAATATGAGATTACATATTTCATACTTATTTTAGAAAACATTACATATAATATGTATTTTTGTGAAAATATTGTATTCTTAGCTTTTGGACTTAACAATAATCATATACATATTTTATTAAGTCTACATAATCATTGTGCAAAGTTTCAAAACATGGTTTAGCCTAAATGTTAAAATTCATATGTTTACATTTTTATGTTTTGGACTATTTTTTAAAATGATGATATTTTTCATTTGGGAAGTCATTTTTGTAAACCAGTCGTTATAGCATGTTTATTATCATGTCTACAATCATTCCCTAAAGTTTTACATTTTTAGAATTTATTTGATATTTTTAAATCATATTTTCAAATCAGCAAACTGTTTTCAAAACCTAAAATTTCATATATCAGTTCACGGTCGACCGCCACGGTCGACCGCGCCCATGTTTTTCCTGAGAAGTCAGCAGAAACTTTCACAGTCGACCATGACGATCGACCGTCAGTCTGTAAGTTCTCACGGTCGACCGCCTCGGTCCACCGTAGCATGTTCTGTTTGTTTTCTCAGTTTCAATGACCTTCGCTGTCGACCGTGATTTTCCCACGGTCGACCGCCGATCGCCCAACGGTCATATTTGATACAGAATCATATTTCTGATTCGTTGGGGTTTTTGGTCTTTTGTTTGGGGTTCCTGGCTGAGTTTTTGGGAGGCTATAAATACCCCCTTGATCTCAGTTCTCAACACAATCCAAGAAATGTTTAAAAACATGTATTAAAAGAGTTTAAGTTTGTTTAGTTTTTTTTTTTTTTTTGGGGGGGGGGGGGTGTTTTCTGTTTCAAAGAAGAGTTTGCAACTTCTGTTGAGAAGTTCATCTTCAATATCTTCTCATCATCTCTTTGTGTTTATAGAGAAGTTTTCTAACTCTTTTCTCTAGCAATATTATTATTGATTTTTATATTCTTATTATTGCTAATTTTCTATTTGAGCTAGATTTAATTTTACTCATTGTTTACACACACACACACACTTGAGCTTATTGTATTTTCATACATAGTATATTTGAGTTGATGAGAGTTGTAACAATTGAGTGTGAGCTTTTATTGTGTTCTCATACATATTAGAGAATAATCATTCTTTGTATTGTGCTTAATCGTGATATCACTTTGTAATACACTTGTACACCGAGAGGAGTGTGTAGTAAGAGTCAGGGATCGTCCTAAGATGAGTGGCGTCGGTCGACGAACCTAGGGAGAGGTTGTAACCGAGCACTTGAGGGAGACACAGCTAGGTCCAACACTTGTGAGGGTGTAGAGTGGGTTTGCAAGAGTGTGAGTTGTTGAGTTTTCGGTTAGCTAGAAAATCGAGTGTGTAGAAGTTTCGGCTTTCAAACCGGATTGTGATAGTGGATTTCTCCCCGGGGATGGGGAGCGGAGACGTAGGACGGAAGGTCCAAACTCCGTGATCATTTAATTGTGTTTGAGTGTACTTTGGCGTTTATTCTTATTTGTGCTCATTGCTCATATCGTCATTATCTTATTATTTACTTTGCCCACTATCTTATTTATGTTTATTTCACCCTTGTGTTAATTTGTATATCCTTGCATATATCTCATTGTTCATATTGCTTATCCTAGCTCATATATCTTGTTGTATTTCATACTTGCTAGGATAACTTATTAATTAATTTTATTAGGCATTTAATCTGATTAGATTAGCATAAGACCCTAATCAACCCTCCCCCCTCTAGGGTCTAACACTCGACTGTTCCTCCGACGATCAAGTCATTGAGTTGCTTGAGCGAAGAAGTAAAATGGACTGTAGTAGTTCTTAAGCACAGATAGTAGTAGCGAAAAACTTAACTCGTTATTAAAAATAGTACCTTTATTTATAATAGTGGGAGGAGGGTAGAATGATAACTTCGGCCCGAGTATGGGATGGCGACCACGTCAGCCTCAGCTTTACTAGTGTTGGCCGACGAGTGGGGAAGAAGTCACTTCGGAATTTTATGTGAAGTGATGGGTGTGTGGTCCTGATGTGGTCCGATATGATATAAATACTAGTGGAGTACAAGAATGATGCGTGCATAATGCATTTAATGGTATTTATTGTGAGGTGATTAGTCACCAGTGAATGGGAGGGGGCTCAATGTTCGAGGCGTTTCGTCGCCTTTCTCTTCATTGGATGGTCGAGAAGTATCATCTTTTGAGTCGCCCTCGCAGGGTGTCGACTGATTAGTCGGCTGAATGGAGTGATTAAGCAGTCAGCTTAACTAGGGGACGACGCATAATGCATTTTGGGTTGTTGACTGACGTTTTTCAAGTCGTTGGCATGTGACGTCTTTGGAATCGTCCTTACAAGATGTTAGTGTGTCGAGTCGATCGAGTTAGGCCTTTGATTATCTTGAGATGCTGACTTGATTATGCATAATGTAAGACATTTGTCTGCCATTGATTAGATATTATTTTCCATCACTAAATCAGCTATAACAAAAATACTATAAAACAAAAGGTGGTGTATGAGTACAAAGCCAGTGCAACTATAAGGTTTTAAATGCTATTTAGTCCAACATAAAATAAAACATATATACTTTTAGCACAAAATGGGCTCAATATGGCCCCGGCATGATCTGAAAGATTGTTCAACTTTTATTATTTAATGGGGGTTAGTCACCTAGAACTTAAAATTAGAACTGACATAAATATCAGTGTGATAAATTTTTAAGGTGTTAGTCACATAGAACTAAAACTAGAACAAAATTTTATAATGTTAGTCAAGTAGAACTCTAACAAAACTAAAATTGGGATAATAGTACAAAATTATTCCACTTTTTTTATTTTTCTATACAAAAATGAGAGTTTTAGTCTCTCAAATTATTCCAAGTTTTAGGTTAGAACTATGTGGTAAAAAATAGAACTCATATTTATTTTGTTATTTTTATTTTTTATATTTTTTTCTTTACTTCTTTCCTATTATGGTTATCACCATCATTAGACCATCATCATAATAATATTTGTCAATATCTTATAGTCTAACCAAAAGTTATTTAATAATAAATAACATTCTTGTAAGTAATTATCAATCAATATAGTAAGTTTAAAATACATAAATAGTATTTATATCTTCAAATGCATAAATAATATATACTTCATGATTATAAAAATCTATCCCACGTTATTTTATCAAAATATCCCGCTTCATAAAATTGTTCCTATTAATCCCACTAGCGAAAAATTATTCCACTTTAATAATTATCTTACTTTGCATGAAAATATCTCAATTGACTAACACCCCCTTAGAGAATCCAATAAAATCCAAAGAGGCGTGTAACTACTTTTATACCGTACTATAGCTGTTTATTATCTACTAAATACCTTATATTTCCTCAATTAAAGGATTTTTTGTTTTAAACGCGTGTAACTACTTTTATACCGTACTATAGCTTTTTATTATCTACTAAATACCTTATATTTCCTCAATTGAAGAATTTTTTGTTTTAAACCCAATCTAACTTTTTTTTAAAACCGACCGACTCCTTTTTTATTTTCAGGGATCGACCCACTTCTCGATCATGTCAGCAATGTGGCCGTGAAGCGGGTCGATTTTTTTTAATCTCGTTGCTAAATAGCCGGGGTTGGCAACCCCGACTAATTTTGTTACTGTAAAAATAATCGGGGTTGGCAACCCGACTATTTAGCGACGAGATTAAAAAAATCGACCCGCTTCGCAGCCACGCTGCTGACGTGGCAAAGAAGTTGGTCGATCCCTGTAAATAAAAAGGGAGTCGGTCGGTTTTTAAAATAAAAAACGGGAATTAGTTTAAATCAAAATTTTCTTCTTCCTCAATATTAGCATGCTAATTAACAGCGTTTTTCACCTTTAGTATTTATTGAACTCGCTAGTAAATGTCTTTCAATCTATTCTTAAAGGTACCGTTTGGCAAAGGGTTAAGTGAGGGGTTAAGGAGACTTAACCCCTTCTTAACCTGTCAAACACAACAAAACTATATAAGAGTTAAAGTGAGTTAACCCTTCACAATTTGCCAAACATAAAAAATATAGAAGGGTTAAGTTAACCCCTTTAGAGGGGTTAAAATGAGTTAACCCCTCAAAATAAGAGGTTTACTAATACTCCTATTTAGATGGAATAAGAGTTAACCCTTCTAATTATAAAGAAAATAGTCAAAATCATTGTTATTCCCAAACACTAAAACTGATCATAATGGCTAAAATAAAACTTATTTAACGGGTTAATAATTTAGTCATTCGGATTATCAAATGGGCTAAATATATTAATCATTCTCTTTAACCCCTCTTCATTAACCATTTGCCAAACGGGGCTTATAATAGATTCAAAATAGAATTCGAATAGGTTTAACAACAAGAGCGTTAACATGATAGCAATTGCGTAACCAAAGGTTGCGAACATAAGAACTTTAGGACATACAGGCGCCATCAGAAACAAGTGACAATATATAAAAGCACGGTAGGGCAAACTACTAGGTACTTTTTAATGTGCTTAATTAGCCTATTATAATTAATCCTTGTAACTAAGATTTTACTAAACACAATATTTGATGCTTTAAAAACATAATTGTACGTATATTGCCCATGGTTTACCTTCTTCTTATTCTTCTTTAAAAAAAAATGGTTGTAACCGAACGCGGTCATGCGCGCAACTATTTTCTGTTAGGTGGATGAGTGGAGGCGTGGGTAGGTGTGGGGAGCGGACGGAGGCTTGCGCATCATGTAAAAGAATTATTTTCATTTTATTTATTTCGGTGGGGTCGATTTGCGTGGTGCTTGGTCGCTTTCGGTGTTAATTAAGAACCGAAGGGCCTGCAAAATTCTCGATCATTATTAATAAGCTTTTGATCGATCAGCTGACTTAATAATGTTTTCATCGAACAGGATTGTTTATTTTTAAAACACAAGGGGATTCCATCGTCGACGCATTCGCCCCAGCTCAATCGTGACAAGAATCGTACGAACAGCCTTTTATTATTCGATATATCCTCATGTCTTCCGCCTAACTTCACATCGCCTGTTTGTGGATGATGCCCTGGACTTTCATAATTTATTAACGTTGTTGATTTGAAGAAGGTCGCGCTTGATCATGAGTAGTGAAGGGCCCTAAAGTCTAAATACATCATTTAGGAAGACAGTAGGATTATAATTAATGTAGAGATGAGAACCGCAGATAAATTTGGAAGTAGTTATTAAAGTAATGGAGGGTACAAAAGTCATATTTTCTTGCGCCGTCCTTATTATCTTAGAAATTTTGTGGAGTAAGTTCGACATTTTTCTTAGTGTTTCCTTGAACTTGTGCCTCATATTCTGCAACATAGTCAAGCTACGAGGCTAATATATTCGGAAGAGTTTTAAGCGGGTTTTGCTAACCATTGCTCTAAGGTCAATGGATAAGAAAGAGAGAGATTGAAAGAAGAAACGGTGAGCTGAGTCATACGCTCATTCTCTCTCTTCACCCACACCCCTCTCTCTCTCCCCTCTTTATCCGTTGCTTTTAGCGCAATGGTTAGCAAAACCCCAAAATGTTTTTGGTGCACACCGGAAAAAAAATAAAAGAGATTTTGAGAATTCGAAATTAAGTCGGGATGGTTTCGTGTCTGAAATTAGAAAGGTTTTTTCTGATGGAAGACATTATGTCTATCTTATCCTTATCTTTTTAATCTTATATTCTTTGCTTTCGCTCACCACGTCTGAGCAGCTCTCTTGTCTTCTTTTCCTGTTCTATTAACTTTTTTTTACAAGGAAATATGATTAGATTCGATGCAGGCCCACCTTAAAAATTGGGATGACTCTACTGTAGTAATTGTCTCTAAAAACATTTTGCTAGCTGACAGGCCAAAGGGGGCCTACTTAATCTCCAATATATAGGCTGGCTTTTGATGGAAATGATACATTTTTCAAATAGGAGAGAGTGATCAAGAGATGACCTTCCACTTCCTAATTCAATAATGGACAAAATTTGGAAATCAACCATTTCGAAAATTTAATCGGCAAAATCGACCTAATTAGGAAAAACTTAGCAAAATCGACCGCTCGTCGTGAGAGAACGGATTTTAAAATTTAGCAAATGATGGATTAGCATGTTCTAATTATACAGAATTAGTAGTCTCGTGTAATTAAAAAAACATTCAGCAAAATCGACCGTTTTCTGCCCGCGAGGACTAAAAATGATCGATTTTGCTTATTTTTAAGGGAGAATGTCAATTTTGCTAATTAAATTCTCAAAATGGTTAATTTAAAAAATTTCTCCTTCAATAATTAAAAGGGGTTTGGTATATAGTTTCCAGCTACCAATATGTGACCTACAAGCAATAGCTGTCTTTCTAAACGATCTCCTGTCATTCTACTAACAGCAATAGTTGCTTAAATTATGTTCGTAAATATTATATATTAATAACCTTACCATTAATGCCGTCTGCAATGATTCCTCATCCAATAAAAGAACAACTAAGCTATTGATTTATGTCCCCTCTCGTGTTAGCAAGTAACTTCTTGGAGGATAAGTCAATGGTCAGAGTGGGAGAGGAAATTCTATAGAGAAGCAGGAAATTTGTAATTCATTTATTAAGCTAATCTTTGAAATAGTGGTGTAACTAGGTTAGAGATAATATAAGCATTTATATACCTGTTCAATGATTTAATAACAGTCTAAAAGAAAACCTTTATACCGAAATTTGTGGGGATTTGGAGAATCAAGTATATATTGTGTTGCGCGCCGTGTGGAAGCGTGCTAGCGAACCAAACGAGTCGACGAACGATGAGAGAAGAACCAAACAAAACACGAGTGCAATTCACAAACGACCAAAATCACACACAAACACAGAGATTTACGTGGTTCGGCAATTGCCTACGTCCATGGGGAGAGGATGGGGAGATTTCACTATATGGAGGAGAAACAACAGGTTACAATCTCTCAAACAACTCTCAAAATAACCCAACCAATGATCTCTCACTCCCTCACAATAATCTCCCTTTCAAAGTGCTCAAAAGAACTCAAATTCTCTGTTCAAACTCTCTCTCTTAATCCTAGAAACGTGTGTTTCTGTTTATAACAAACCCAATCCAAAATAGGGTGGGAATCTAAAAACTACTCTGCCACACCCGGGTATGGCACGCACCACACCCCTGACAACAGGGCAGATTCTGTCACACCTGGGTGTGACACGCACCACACCCCTGACAACAGGGAAAATTCTGCCACACCTGGGTGTGGCACGCACCATACCCAGGCTGCTGAATTTTCACGTTTTCAACACTTCGAACAATTCGACGCCGTTTTCTACAATTCTCCACCTCAGCGAAGTGTTCCCAAAACTGAGCTGACACCAACATGAGCATCAATGCGTCGTCTCGCCAAATTCGGTTGCACCAATGTGGTTGCCTACGTACCCCCTCTCCCAAGGGATCAAGTCGACCGTAGTTCATCCAAATGGCTGCGAACGAGCTCAACAATCATGAATTTGTAATAAGTTTCTATAATGATCAAACTTATTGCTCGGAACCACCTTTGTGAGCATATCCGCTGGATTGTCTTTTGTGTAGACCTTCACGAGCTCCACATCCCCATCTTCAAGAACATCCCGAACGAAGTGATAACGAATGTCGATATGCTTCGTCCTCGCATGGAAAACCTGATTTTTTACCAAATAGGCAACACTCATGCTATCACAATAAATTATGACGGATCGCTGTGAAACACTAAGATCATCCAAAAGTCCTTGAAGCCAAATCACCTCCTTAACAGCCTCCGTAATCACCACTCTGCCTCCATCGTCGACAAAGCCACCGTAGACTGCAATGTGCATCTCCAATACACCGGCGCATGGATCAAAGTGAACACATACACCGTCATTGACCGGCGTTTATCCAAATCTCCAGCATAGTATGAATCAACTTAACCAATACATAGCTGCTCACCGCTAGTGTCCCGTTCAAATACCAAACCAACGTTGAGAGTACCTCGAATGTACCTCAAAATCCATCTCATGGCATCACAATGACTCGGATCTGGGTCGTGCATGTATCTCGAAACCATGCTTGCTGCCTGTGACAAATCCGACCTCGTACAAATCATGGCGTACATCAAACTTCCAACTGCGCTCACATACGGAGTCTTCGACATCAACTCTCTAGCTTTAACTGTCTTCGGTGAGAGGTCAGCTGAAAGCTTCAAATGGGCTCCTAAAGGTATACCAACTAGCTTCATCCCCATGCTCACATTAAATCGCTACAGAACTTTTTTCAAATAAACTACATGTGTCAAACAAATTTTGCCGTCATCTCTGTCTATGCCAATCTCCATCCCCAAAATGCTCTTCGCTTCACCCAAATCATTCATCTCAAAATCTTTCAAAAGTTGTACATTCAACTCATTTATAGCGGATCTGAAAATAGAAGCAACCAACATGTCATCGATATAAAGCAATAATAGATGTACGCACCTCCTCGCAACTTGTGATAGTACACACAAGGATCAAACTGGATCCTAATGTACAAATGACCGAGCATAAACTCATCGAATCGCTTATACCACAGTCACGAAGAGTGCTTCACGATTGGAGAAAAGACCTCATTATTGTTAGACCCTAGAGGGGGGGGGGGTGATTAGGGTCTTATGCTAATCTAATCCGATTATATGCCAATTAAAATTAATTAATAAGTTATCCTAGCAAGTATGAAATATAACAACTATATAAGCTAGGATAAGCAATATGCACAAAGTGATATATCCTATATGATGAGATATATATGCAAGGATATATAAACTAACACAAGAAGATATATCCTACCAAAGAGATATACAATATGGTATATGCAAGGATATGTAAACTAAGGGTGATATAAACATAAACAAGATAAATAAGATAGTGGACAATGTGAACAATAGATAATGGCGACAAGAATGATATGAACAATAAGCACAAGTGAGACGCCAAGACAATCACAAACACACAAAGATGATCACGGAGTTCGGACCTTCCGTCATACGTCTCCGCTCCCCACTCCCGGGGAGAAATCCACTAACACAATCCGGTTTGGAAGCCAGAACTTCTTCTACACACTCGGTTTACAAGTTCACCGAAAACTCTCACACAACAAACACTATGCAATCACACTCTACACCCACTAAGTGTTGGACCTAGCCGTGTCTCCCTCAAGTGCTCGGTTACAACCTCTCTCTAGGCACGTCAACCGATGCCACTCCTCTTGGGACGATCCCCGACTCTCACCACACACTCCTCACTCGGTGTACAAGTGTATTACAAAGTGAATCTCACAATAAGCACAAATATAACAAATGATTGTTCTCAAAACAAGGTGAGAACTCAATTAAGCATAACTCTTAGTCACAAACCCACAACCCTAAATTATACTATGAATGTAAATACAATAAGCTCAAAAGGTTGTGTGTGAACAAAGAGATATAAATCAAAACTAAACTCAATGTAGTTCTAGCTAAATAACAATGATAATCAAATATATAAAATAGCTAGAAATAGAGTTTAGAAAACTTCTTAATATATCAAGAGTTGGAGGGAGAATAGTTGAATGCCCAAACACCAATAGATGATCTCCTCAAGCTCTTGTAGAATTGAATCACAAAACCGAAACACTCAAATGCTTAAAAGCTTCTTAAAACAAACTTAAACAAACACTAAACAAGTTTAAACCCTTGTTAAAATCTTTTAAACCATTCTCTTGATTAATCTGAAAAGACATCAGCAATGGGGTATATATACCCACTAGAAATCTCAGCAAAAACCCCAAAACAAAAGACTAAAAAGCTCCCAGAAAATCGGCTCAGAAAAGAGCCGTTGGAAGCCAACGGTCAACTTGTCGGTCGACCGGAAAATTATTCGGTCGACCGATGGAGCCGTTCGGTCGACCGACGAAAAAGTTTGATTGACCGCTATTCAGGTCGAAAACAAAAAGAACAAGCTGACATCTTCGGTCGACCGGTGCGGTCGACTGATGGAGCTCTCGGTCGATCGGACCGGTCGACCGACAGACTCTCTGTCGCCCAATGCCGAAAAACCAAACGAGCGGTCGACCGGGTCGGTCGACCGAAATCTGACACAGCTGAAAACCAGGTTTTAAAACATATTTTTTTGACTTTTGGAAATTTGTTTAAAATAACAAATGAAGTCCAAAAATTATGAAACTTTGGAAAATGTATATAAACATGAAAATGAACATGTTACAAAAAGAATTTTCCAAATTGCATTTCCCATTTGTGAAAAATCATCATTTTGCAAATATGTTCAAAAACATGAAAACCTGAAAATTGATATTTTGATATTTTGACTCAAACCAACTTTTGAAACTTTGTGAAATATTTTTATAGACTTAGTAAAACATGTATAAATTGATATTGAAGTCTATAAACTAATAAGATAGTATTTTCACAAAATTGCATATTCTATGCAATGTTTTCAAAAACACAATAGAGTATGAAACATATGATTATATATATGAATGTAAATTTGTTTCATATCTATGTAGCTAAACCAAAACATAATAATAAATATAAAATGTGTAATCTCATATTTATGAACATGAAAACTCAAAACTATGTATGTATATATATACCTATATATATACATGGAAACCAAACATATATGTATATATGAAACTATATATATACATGAAAACCAATATAATGTGTGTGTATAATATTAAGCTTAAAGTACTAACACACATAATATAAAACCTAAACTAATGTTACTAAAGCTTGATCTTGATCTTCATTGTAGCTCAACTTGGTATACGTTGCGGATGAAGCTTGAACTTGATCTTTAACTTTGAATTGTAAGGGCTTCACCGATATTCCGCCAACCTCCTTATTGATGTGATCGTGTAGGCTCAATCCATCCAACCTCCAACAACGTTATTTGCCTAGAATAAATACGAAAACACAAACACTAGACAAACAACATTAGAAGTAAATTGTTTGTTAAACATCATCAAAACAGGAAGGCCAACAATTATAATCAATGCATTCCTCCTGTGCATAACGCTTTGCTACCAACTGTTTGGTGGAAAATTTGAAGTAAGCAAAATAAAAGAAATTTGATTTATATTCTCTTGATCTTAATTACAATTCGAATACCCTGATTACAAAAAAAAGAGAATTAATCTGAATTCTCCCCTTTGTTTAAGTCTGGGTTCTTCACGATGGCGATGAGATGCCTCCCTCGAATGCTCGTGTCGAGTTTGCTTCTCGTTGATGATCCGAACATCTTGATTCACTGGAACGGTATCTCCTCCTCATGTGATTCACTAGAACAGTATCTCCTCCTCACGATTTGATGCTGTGAAGAACTTGCATGGCAAGTTTGAAACTCTTGATGAGTTGATAACTCTGAACGAGTTTGAAACTCTATGAAAGAGTTGATTTAACCGAAAGTCAATTATAAATCAATGATGAAGAAGCTCCTCATTGTCGAACGTTGCTGAAGGATAAACGTCGATCTCCCCCTTGCTGCCAAGCCGAAGATCTCCTCTTTGCTGCCAAGTCCAAGATCCAAAAACCCAGCCAAAAAGAAGCCCTGAACTCAGTTGAGTTTACTCATTTTTATAGGGGATTAAGGGAGTGTAACCGCCCCTTAAATCACACCTAAGTGGGGTGTAACAATCCTTAAATCATGGGAAACTATTTTGGGACTGTTCAAGGGTTTAAGAGGTGTAATCCCCCCTAAAATCTCTCTATAATAGGGTGTAACCGACCCCATTAAGTGGAGATACGGTTTTAAAACCGTTTAGGTTCTGTTTGAACCAGTCGAACGCAAAAAACGCGGCTCTAATCCCTGCGTTTTGATGTTGCAACGCAGGGAGGGCCTCTGCGTTTTGATGTTGCAACGCGGGTTCGACCCCTACGTTTTAATATCGCAGCGTGGGTTCGACCCCTGCATTTTGATATTGCAATGTAGGTTCGATCCCTGTGTTTTGTTGCTGACACACGGGGAGGACTTCCGCATTTTGGTGTGGCAACGCAGGGAGGACCTATGCGTTTCATTCTGGGAACACAACCACGAGTTATGTGCTTTGAATCTGGGATGTATAGGTGATCTCTGCGTCTGGATTTGAAAAGACCGTCAATTTGTAGTCTCTTTTACTAGAATGTTGCAAAGACCGTTATCTTGTAATTTTCGCCTTGGCTCCTTTGAAATATGAGAGTCGTTAAATTATAACTCTCGATGTTGATTGTGAAGGCTATTAATTAGAGGTTCCATCAGTTATTATGAAGATCGTCAGATTGTAACCTTCAGCGATCTACGTGAAAGTCTTCAAATTGTAGCCTTCTGAAAGCCGTCGAATTATAACTTCCATCATTGGTGTTTGATGGTGATTGGCTATCTGTTATGATTTTTAGACAGCCTACACCAACCTAGCTTTGAACCTCACGGGAGTGCCTTCAATGCCTCCTTCTTCGTATACACCCATTTATAACCAATAGCTTTTCGCCCCTTTGGAAGCTCGACAAGCTCCCATATGTCGTTCTTGTGAAAAGACTGTATCTCCTCATGCATAGCTTCCTACCATAAATCAGCCTCTGAACTCTACTCAGTCACTCTGAATGTAGTAGGAATCATCTCATCGACACTCTCCACCGGAAATGCATAAGCAATGACTGTATTTGTATACCTAGATGGCAATCGTATCTCTCCTAGGTCTCCGAACCGCAATCAAATCTTGAACATGAACCATTAGTCCCTGATTCTGCTCTACTTAACCTGTATCCTCCAAATCATCGCTCTGCTCACCTGGCATCACCTCAGTCAGCACTCTAATAGATATGATACCATCTGGACACTGTGAAGCTGTATCAATCTCCACCACCTATGATATCTCCTCTGTCGGGGTGCTCTCCACTTGATGAGAGCTGGGAAGCTTCAAGATCAAAACCTTATCGAAAGTGACGTCTCTACTCAGCACAATCTTCTTATTAACTAGATCACAAAGCTTGTATCATTTCACACCACGCTTGAATCCAACAAATTTGGCATTTCTGGCTCAAGGTTTTAATTTATTAGTCTTCACATGATAAAATACAGGGTACCCAAATACCTTGAACTGATCATAATTGTAGGTTGTCTAAAAATCACAACAGATAGCTTATCCCCATCAAACACCAATGACAGAAGTTACAATTTGACGACTTTCAGAAGGCTACAATTTGAAGACTTTCACGTAGAAGGTTACAATCTGACGACCTTCACAACAACTAATGAAAACTCTAATTCAACAGCCTTCACAATCAACATCAGAAGTTATAATCTGATGACTTTCATATTTTTAAGGAGCCAAGACGAAGGTTACAAGATGACGATCTTTGCAACGCTCTAGCAAAAGAGACTACAAATTGACGGTCTCTTCATATTAAAACACAGATATCTCTCAAATCGTAAGGAATTTGATAAAACCGACAGAGCAAACCAAACCCTATAGGGTTGATTTGGTCGGCTCTGTCTCGTCGAGATAGCCGATTTTCATATATAATTCGTCCAATTTCGACTTACAGTTTGAAAGTTATGACCTGTTCTTCGCAACAAGTTATGTTCTGAAGTCCGTCTGCAAGACTGGACTTCGTCTGAATATTGGACTTAGGTTGAAGTTCACCGAGCCCGCCAGAGGCTCAGCTCTGCATCCAAGATTCAAAACGCAGAGGTCATGCTCGTGTTCCAAACTCAAAACGCAGAGGTCGTGACCACATTTGAGATTCAAAATGCAGAGGTCGTGGCTGCGTTCCAAACTCGAAACGCAGATTTCGTGAACTTGAAACGCAGAGTTCAACTCTGTGTCCAACGACAAAAACGCACAGTTCATGCGAAGCCCAACTCTGTGTCCCAAGTCCAAGACGCACGGTTCATGCAGAGCCCAACTCTGCGTCCCAGGTCCAAGATGCACAGTTCATACAGAGCCCAACTCTGCGTCCCAGGTCCAAAACGCACAGTTCATGCAGAACCCAACTCTGCATCCCAGGTCCAAAATGCAGAGTTCATCTCTGCGCATCGCGACCTATACGTTTTCCGCCTAAAACAGGCCCAACTATGTGTTTCAGGTCTAAAACACAGAGTTCGGGCCCAGAACGCTGTTTTCAGCGTTTGGCTCGTTCAAGCACGATTTGAACGGTTCCAGAACCATTTTCTCCCCACGATTTGAGAGGATCACTACCCTATCATGGAGAGATTTATTGGAGGTAGTTACACCCTATTAAACCCTCATTAAAGAGAGATTTAAGGGGGCGGTTATACCCCTAAATCCCCTATAAATAGTGGGAAACTCAACTGAGTTAGGAGGCTCTTTTTGGCTGAATTTTTGGGGATCCTTGATCGGACATCTTGGAGCTTTCTGTAGCAACAAAGTCCTTGGAGCATTCCCTTGGCTGATTAACCAAACTTTCGGTTCAAATCAACTCTTTTTCAAGAGTTCAAACTCGTTCAGAGTTAAACTCGATCTGAGTTATCAACTCGTCCAGAGTTTCTAACTTGCTCTGCAAGTTCTTCTAAACTCGGTCAGAGTTTCAAACTTGCCACGTAAGTTCTCCACAACGTCAAATCGTGAGGAGAAGACCACATTCCAGTGAATCAAGACGTTTGGATCGTCAACGGAGAGCAAACTCGACGCGAGCATTCGAGGAAGGTACTCCATCGCCACCGTGAAGAACCCAGAATTAAACAAAGGGAAGAATCCAGATCATTCTCCTCTCTTTTATAATCAGGAAATCCAATTGTAATCGAGATTGAGAGAGTTGTAATCATTCTTTTTCTAAGCAGTTAGAGAGAATAAATCAAATACGATTCTTTCATTATTTTTCTTATTACAAAACTTTCCACAAACAATAATCGCATGTTGGCTCTCCCGACCATATCTCCATAGGGGTTTTTTTCTCAATCGCAGATGAAGACAGTCTATTAATGAGGTGGCTCGCATATAAAAATGCCTCAGCCCAAAAAATCTTCTCCAAACTACTCTGCGATAACAAACATCGAACTTTCTCCAGTAAAGACCGATTCAATTTCTCTGCCACCCTATTCTGCTGTGGCGTATGACTAACTGTGAAGTGTCTCTCTATGCCCTCGTCTTGACATAGCTGCTGAAAGAGGTCTGAAGTGTACTCGTCACTGTTGTTGAATCTCAATATCTTGATCTTTCTCCCAGTTTGCAATTCTAATCTCCTCTTCTACTCTACAAATATCTCTAGAACTTCACTCTTATTCCTCATGGTGTACACCTAACAACGACTAGAATAGTCATCAACAAACGTGACTAACCAATATTGACTACCAAGTGATGCCGTCTTGGTGGGACCCTAAACATCTGTGTGCACGTATTCTAAAATGTTCATCGTTCTGTGTACGACTATCCCGAACTTTACTCTTGTCTTCTTGCCAAGAACGTAATGCTCACATAATTCTATCTTCCTACTCTTGGCTCCATTCAATAGTTCATGCTTGCACAGTGTCTGCAGTGACTTTTCACATGTGTGCCCCAATCTGTAGTGCTAAAGTCTGCTCGCGTCCGCCTCTGAAATAGCTGAAGCTACCTGGTCAATCTCGGTACTCCCCTTCAAATGATATAAATTCCTACTACGGACTTCCTTCATTACCACCAAAAATCCCTTGGTAACTTTTGCTACAGCATTCTTAAAAGTCACATTGAATCCCTTTGTCTCCAAAGTTCCAACGGAAATAAGATTCTTTTTCAATTGAGGAACAAATCTCACTTCATTCAGCTAATGAACAACTCCATCGTACATCCGAATTCTGATGGATCCTATCCCATAAATGTCACAGGATTGATCATTTCCCATGACTACCATACCCCCATCGAGTTTCTCGAACGATGCAAACCAATCTCGTCGGGGAGTCACATGATAAGTAGTGCCAGAATCCAACATCTATTCTGATGCATCCCTATGGTTCACTTCTAGAGTAATCAATAGAAAAAAGCAGGAATCATTAAAATCATCACCTCTAGCGACGTTCACCTCATTGGCCTTCGGGTCCTTCTTTTTGCTATTCTCCTTCTCTCTGAGCTTCGGGAAATCTCTCCTCTAATGTCCTTATTCCTTGTAGAACGCATACTGGTTCTTTGCTAATTGATTGTGGCCCCTCGACTTTAACCTGCTTCGATTACCACCCTTAGATATGGACTCCTTCCTCTCGTCGACAAGGCCTCTCCTGAAGTGTTAGCTCGGGAAAACTCTTTATCCTTCCTTCTCAAATCATAATTTGTTAAAACATTAGTCACTTTACTATATGTGATGAAAGGTCTACCGTTCAACAAAGTAAGCACGAATGTATCATACTCCTCATCGGGTAAGGAGCCTAACAAAATAATCGTCTTATACTCATCTGATATCTTCTCATCCACGTTTGATAAGAAAGTAGAAAGGATAGGCTATTTGAAACTTAGAACTAGAAAATTTATATTCATTTGCTCCCTTTCGAGTGGTCACATTCATCGCCTATTTATAGACATCAGAGGTGCAAATGGCTCGAATATATATAATCTGATCTGTAATCGTATTCAAAACGGATGCCAATATGATAACCAATGTTTGAAATTAGCAGATACAATTATGATTTTGGATTTTTGGTCGGGTACGACTATTATTTCAAATTTTAGACATGAAAATCCATATTTTTTGTTGTACAAATACGAATATGGATACAAATATGAATTCCGATATGGAGACAGAATCATATCTTACTAATTTTTTTAATTTTCTTCATAACATTTGCATTTTGAGATGTGGGCATTTGTTTTTTTTTTTTTTTGGTCATGAGGATTGTGATTTATTAAAGCAAACAATTGTGCATTTTGGACTTATTGACAGTCGGAGTTTGCTATATTATAGCTTGATTATTTTATTAATGTTGATTGAGAAAACTTTGCCCTCTGAGCAATGCACTTGGATTATGACTATTTGAGAATTAATTATCTTGAATGTATTATATATTTTACATTTTTGTAAAAATTGATAGTAAGCAATTATATTGTAAATTGTAAGCCATCACAAATAGAAGTAGGTTTGGATACAGGTTCAAAGTTGATCACGGTTGGTTCTTGTATCATGTCAAGATCGAATAAATTTTTTATTCTATACTTAATGTAGGAGATCTATTAGGTAGACCTCCCACCCTAATCTTCATGCGACTGATTACTTGCCATAAATGACTAGTGAAATTTGCTTTTCTATTTTCAAATCAATATATCCATTTGCATAGATATTGACATTATATTCATTTCCTTTTTTCTGTTTAATATAAGAAATCATTTATAGAATTATGTTTGGATATTAATTGGTTCAAGCTTGATCACGGTTTGTCCCCACATCATGTCAAGATCATGTCAAGATTGAATAAATTTCAATCATTCTATACATAAATTTAATATACAGGAGATCTATTAGGTAGACCTCTCACCC
Organism: Asparagus kiusianus; assembly: GCA_022839385.1. Taxonomy (NCBI): domain Eukaryota; kingdom Viridiplantae; phylum Streptophyta; class Magnoliopsida; order Asparagales; family Asparagaceae; genus Asparagus; species Asparagus kiusianus. The sequence goes on from BQKN01067169.1 coordinate 85,546, forward strand.
TAATCTTCATGCGATTGATTACTTTTCCTAAATGACTAGTGAAATTTGCTTTTCTTATTCAAATCAATATATCTATTTTCATAGATATTTACATTATATTCATCTCCTTTTTCTGTTTACACTTTTTTTTTTTTTTTTGGGTCCACTCTTTAAAAGGACCTTTTCCCACCTCCGCAATTTCAAAACAAAAGTTGGCCATCCAAAATAAACACTGACCGGGTCTCCTCCCAATCCGCCGAAACTCACGTCCTACTTTTCGAGCCAACATCTCTCTCCTCTCAAAACAACCCACCGAAAAAAAAAAATAAACAAAAAAAGTTACGAGGAAAACACACAAACAAAGGCTCGGCATTCTGCTCGTGGAGCTCCTCCATCAGGCTCCTGATATTGTTTTACTGCGTTACTACCTTCCAACATTTCGTAGCGAACAAGGATGGCTGACGAAGAGAAGAAGCACGGCCAAGAGGAGGACAAGGAGAACGATCGCAGCGACGACGACAAGCTCAGCAGGAAGTTCAGCTCCGCGTCTGTCGCTTCGACAGATGCCAACGATGACGACGAAGGAGAGGACGACAAGTCCATTGTTCTTGGGCCTCCCGTCGCCCTCAAGGATCAGCTAGAGCTTGACAAGGTATAATATACGGTTAGCATTAGTTGTTGACTATTTGTAGGCAGATGCGTCCGTTTAATGAGAAGTTAATTTTGAACCCGAAATCATGGGACCAAGGAAATAATGTGTCACCTCCTCCCGAGGACAAATTCTTTACTTTTTTTTATTTTTTGGGTTTCTGATTTTTGGTTGGCAGGATGATGAGAGCCTCAGGAAGTGGAAGGAACAGCTCCTTGGAAATGTTGATCTCAATGATGTTGGAGGTAATCCTTTCCTCACAAAATTTTTAAAAAAAAATTAATTAAAAAGAAAAAGGAAAAAAAAAGGTTCATTATTGTTATTGATATCCATTTGGTGAAGATTTCTATTGTTATACATGATAACATTATCTAACATTTTCCATCCATTTGTTGGCACTTGGTTTCTTGAACTTTTATATCAGCAGTCACTTTGATGTCAACTACTTCTATATTGGTATGCAATTCCTCGCTTTCTAAACCGTCATGTTCGTTCTCGTCATGATCTCAATCCCTCCCAATTTCACCATAATTCATGAACCTCATAGACCCCCCCCCCCCCCCCCCCCCCCCCCCCGGGCGGGGGGGGGCGGGGGGGGGGGGGGGGGGGAGGGGGGGGGGGGGGGGG
>BQKN01067169.1:100996-114033 GCA_022839385.1 Asparagus kiusianus
ATCTTGTACTCCGTTGACGGTCCGACTAAGATGATAGATCTTTCACTGATTGATGATCTCTAATCCCTCGGAAGATAGCGCAATCTTCTCTGGATAAAGAGGTATTAACAGATCATTTCTTACAAGAACTGTTGATTAAGGTAGAAGAGAACGAATCTAAGCTAGATGACTAGCTGAAGAGAATAAATACTTTCTCACGAGGATCGTTAATCGAGCCAAATAATTAGCCGATGATAATGATTTATGAAGATCAATGAGAATGGAGAGATGGGCTTTTGTCAATGTAGCCTCTGAATCTCTCTTTTTTTTCAATGACAAAGATCTAGCTAAGATAATATTAGCCCCAAGACCCTTTCCTCCACCCCTATGCTCCCTTACTTCATATTGATCATACCTGTTTATAAGCTTAAGAACATTAATGAGTGAGTTAGTGGGTTTTAACTCTCCTTAAATGGGTGAGTTAGCGGTCATTAACTCCCCTTACATGGGCGAGTTAGTGGGTGAATCGTTTCCTTAAAAGTGGCTTCTGAAAACGGTGCGAGGTTCAACAGTAATGGCCATAGGCGAAGTTCACTAATATTGATCACAGGTGAAGTTCGTCAATAACGACCATGAGCAAACTTTGCCAGAATGGGTAACACGGCTCACATAGGCTATTGGGCGAAGCTCGTTGGTGCTTGGGTTAGCTTCGCTATAACTTTTGCGAGCTTGGCTGTGGCTTCAGCTTCAGCAAACTTCGATATGGCTTCAGCGAACTTCATTATGTGTCCCACGTGGATTATTTGGGTGAAACTCATTTTGGGCGTGGTTAGGCCATCACTTCTGAATCGTGGATGATGTGGCACACGTGGGTAGCTATGAGTGAATTTCACTAATTAATTGATTGGCGAACTTCACTAACGAGTTCAAATTTAGCATAGAATTCAACTCGCGACTTGGTCGACTTAATGACGCTTTTTGACTTGGCCTGAAGTCTAAATTGGGAGTTGATCCACTCTTGACTCGGTTGGGTTGGGTCGGGTCGGGGTGAGCTGTGTGGCAGAGTTCACATGTTCTGTTAGGTGAGCTTTGTTATGGTTTCGGCAAGCTTTGCTGATAAGTTTAGATTTGACTCAGAATCCGACTTGAACTCGTTTATTAACTTGGCCGACTTGAGAATGTCTTTCGACTTGGACTCAAAGTCTGACTTGAGGATGCCTTTTGACTCGACCCTGAGTCCGACTTGAGGATTGACTCGAACTCAAGTCTTTTTTAGCTTGGATGCAGTGAACTTCGTTGTAGCCTACCGTATGCTGATGCTTGAGCCCAACTAAAGGGTTTAACCCATGAGTGCTCACTTCTTGGACTCAGATTGAGCATTGGTCTAAGAGAAAGTATATTTTAACCGTCTACAGGCTCGAACTCCTGTGATTGTAACTAAAGAACTAGCTTAAGCTACATGAGAAAAAGTGATAACTACTATACTTAAATAAATGGACCAGGCACTGTTCTGCGAGTAGAGTGCCAAATCATTATGCTATTTAATAGCTTCACAATGTTATTTCTTAACACGAAGAACTATATAGATGAACATAAATAAAGTAGCATCCACTCCAGGAGGCAGCCAAGTTGATCCAAATAATTATAGTAAGTCTAAGCCAAAGATTGTGTTTAATTCATATTGGCCATCTGTGCAGTGTGCAGTTAAGAGCAGACAAGAGAGAGAGAGAGAGAGAGTTGAAAGCTAATAGGTGATCAGATAACCATGTCAAGATTTTGGAAAACTTAGGTTTCATTGCTAACAGGGGCTAATGCAGTTTTTAATGTCTCTAAATATATATTCACCAAAGGTAATACTAGCCTTTGAATAATATTGTATTTAAGTACTGGAAATAATTGACAGTCTGAGGTACTATATTTTACCTTTTCTGAAAAATATGTGCAACAAAAGCAAGATTTAAATTTGGTGAACCATCAACAATGTCCTTTGGGGTCAAATATCTTCTGCAGCCCATTCTATCTGCATGTTCAAGAACCAATCCGGCTCTTTGAAGAGGATTGGTTACAGTTTTTGCAGATTGCTTGTCGCTATGCTCAGGTGCCAGAACATTTAGCAGATAAGTGTATGCCTCGGCGTCCTGCAGCAAGAAGAGTGTCCAATCAGTATGTATAATATTTCCATGAGTTAGCAATGTGGAGCCCAGATAGAAGATTGTGTTAGTTACAGCAATAAACTAGCATAAAAAGACAAATAAAACTAAATATAAATTTAGCTTAAGAATAGGTGTATTTAGTCATTGTATGAAGAAATACAGGAAACAGCAAAGATATCAGCCAGGCAGACTGGCGGTCGACCGCGAACGTGCACAAGTGCTACCAGGATTCGGAGCTGCTGGCGATCGACCGCCGCGGTCGACCGCGAATGACTGTAAAGGATTTTCTCTTGGGTGTTGTGGTTCGGTCGACCGCCGCGGTCGACCGCGAGACCTGCGCGATCGACCGCCGCGGTCGACCGTCGATGATTTCTGGGCTGGGCTTTGTTTTTCAACCCGATTCGTTTCTGAGTTATATATAACTCAAAACCTGATTGTTTAGGGTAATCTCAAGGACGATTTTGAGCAGCCTTGAAGAAAGAATTATTGCATCCAATTGTGGGAGAATTGTGAGAGATCTAGAGCTTTGTTTTAGGGTTTGATTTGAGAAATTTGTAACTCTATTTGTATTCTCTTGATTTCTAGTAGTAAGAACTCCCCCCTCCTTGCCCCGTGGACGTAGGCAACTTGCCGAACCACATAAATCTCTTATGTTATTTGGTGATTGTGCTTGTCTATTTGGTTGTGATCTCTCTTGTTTGGATTGTGTGATTCGACCGCTTCCACGCCGCGCACAACAATTGGTATCAGAGCTTCGGGTTCAACTTGAGGCTTGTTTGAAGGATTCGCTGAAGGATTCCTATTTGAAGAGTTAGATCGACAACATGGGTGAAGCAAGCACATCGGGATCGTCTCTTACGAAGACGATACACAGTTTGAGCATCAATAACATGAAGATCGATATTCCGAAGTTTGATGGTAAGATCAATTTCGGTTTGTGGAGGTGCCAGGTGATGGATGCGTTGGACGCTCAGAATTTGGAGGAGACTCTTGAGTTACAAGAGAAACCTGCCGAGATGGAAGCTAAGGTTTGGAAGAAGATGAATAGTAGGGCGTGTGGAGTTATTCGGTCATGCTTGACACCGGATCTTATTTATGATATGATGAACGAGACTTCGGCGAAGAAGATGTGGAAAACACTCAATGAGAAGTATCTTACTAAGAGCATTGAGAATCGGCTTCACTTGAAGAAGAGGTTTTATCAGTTCAAGATGAAGAGGGGAGTTTCCATCAAGGAGCATGTTAACAACTTCACGAAGCTACTTTCAGACATGGCTAATGTGGATATCATGGTTGAGGATGAAGACAAGGCGATGCTACTTTTGTGTTCGTTGCCCGAGGATGATTATGGTACTTTTATCCTAACTATGATTAATGAAAGAACTACTGTTAGTTATAAGGAGGTGACCTCAACGTTGGTGAATTATGAGTTGAGGAAGAGTGTTGATGAGTCCTCCGAGAAGACATCGGGAGATGCATTAGTAGTTCATGGCCATGGTTCAAACCGAAGCAGGAGGTCGCAGTCTAGAGGTGCACATCGTGGGATTCGTAGGAATCAGTGTACATTTTGTAAGAGGATGGACATTGAAAAGCCGAATGCCCAAAGTTAGATCGAGTCGAGAAGAATAAGGGGAAAGCTGTACAAGCTTCAGAGGTGAATGTTGTCAAGACTAGTGGTAACTATTCAGATTCGGATTCTTCGGGCTATTCGTTGTCTGCACTATCGTCAGTTTGTGTTATCAACTCTACAAAGTAGATGTTGGATTCGGGTGTTTCATACCACGTTTGTCCTAGGAGGGATTGGTTCTCCAGCTTTCAGAAGATGAAAAGAGAAAATGTTGTGCTTATGGGTAATGGACATGCACGCTCTATTGGTGGTATTGGTACTGTTCGTATTCGGATGTATGACGGAGTGATTCAGGAGTTGGATGAAGTGAGGTTCGTTCCACAGTTATCGAAGAACATCATTTCACTAGGAGTTTTGGAGGCAGCAGGCTATAAAATGACCTTGGTGGATGCACGTTTGAAGGTCACATCGGGGTCCATGATTGTTATGAAGGACGTCAGAAGAAGAAATTTGTATTATTTGCTTGGAAGCACGGCGATTGATAGGGAGATGACGTCTTCATCAGATTCGGCTAGACTGTGGTGTTGTTTGATGCTGGGTTATTTGATTGGTAATTCCGTGCATAGGTTATTGAGGAGTGCTTTGACCTGCGGTTTGAAATCCTGTGAACCCATTGGTATGAGCGAGAAGACCGAGATGGAGTTTGGCACTTCTATCCATTATTCGAGGGGTCTTCTGAGGGGTGTTCATTTAGGCATTCGGGGGCCTTCCAATGGATCATTATTAGGAGGTAATAGGTATGTGGTTTCCGCAGTTGGGGATTGCTCTAGGCATTGGTGGGTTGCAACCAAGTCCCGTTGGTATGAAGTCCTAGAAGCCCGCAACAGATGGAGGAAGTGTGTTGGTAGAAAGGTAACCCGACGTTCTGATTATGATAGGTGTTCTTTCTTGTATTTGTGCCGAGCTCACGACAATAGGAGACACTTCATTGGTGTGGAAACTTTGGGACGACGAGGCGAGATGACAGATTTGAGTAGCTGTTCCTTTCTGGAGGAGGATCGGCGTTTGATGTCGAGCATTGACATTGGTGTGCAGGCTACGACATATTTGGGCCGTCTTATGTATAGGTTACCGATTGCTGCATGTAAAAATATGGGATCTGGTGGAGCTGTTTTAGATTTTGGATTGCGTCGAATGTTTGGCTACCCAATACTTGGTCACATCGTGGATATGAGATTTGATCCGATAGCACATTTGGGATTCAGAGGCGTGTTTGATTATCAGGTATTGGCTTCTGACATTGTTCTGAGCAGGTATGTCACGTTTGACTCTCGACAGATGGAGAGTGATGATCAGATCATTAGGACATCGCAGCGGGTGAAGAGTGATGCTACTCCATGTTTGGTAGAAACTCCAGATCATACTGTATTATTTGGGATTCCAGCTGATGTGACACAGATTAGGAATCGTGTTGATTTGGATGCAGATGATAGGTTGATTGATTCGAGTATAGCTGATAGATGTAGTCTGGATATGGCTATTGGTTCATCTCAGGTAGAGATGTTTGGATTAGTTCAGTTTGGGGCCATTGGAAGTGCTATCAGCCGCAGACTTGATCGTGATGTTGGAGAAGGATTGCGAACTCTTCTAGTGGATTGAGGTCTTTGGAGGCCATTTGGGTGAACTACGTTCGGCTTGATTCCTTGAGCAAGAGGATACATAGGCAGTCTTTCAGATGCAGCCAGTTTGATCAGGTGATTCAAATGAAGGGAGATCGCGTTTCAGCTCTAGTTTGGTTCCCTGACTTGTTGAGGGACTATTGGATGATTTGGTGTCGGCTCAGTTTTGGTGAAAATATTCGTCGAGATAAAAAATTGAAGAAATACACGAAACAACAAAGATATCAGTCAGGCAGACTGGTGGTCGACCGTCGCGGTCGACTGCGAACGTGCACAAGTGTTATCAGGATTCGGAGCTGCTGGCGGTCGACCGTCACGGTCGATCGCGAATAACTATAAAGGTTTTTCTCTCGGGTGTTGTGGTTCGGTCGACCGTCACGATCGACCGCGAGACCTGCGCGGTCAACCGCCGTGGTCGACCGTCGATGATTTCTGAGCTGGGCTTTGTTTTTCGACCCGATTCGTTTCTGAGTTATATATAACTCAAAACCTGATTGTTTAGGGTAATCTCAAGGACGATTTTGAGCAGCCTTGAAGAGAGAATTGTTGCATCCAATTGTGGGAGAGTTGTGAGAAATCTACAGCTTTGTTTTAGGGTTTGATCTGAAAGATTTGTAACTCTATTTGTATTCTCTTGATTTCTAGTAGTAAGAACTCCCCCCTCCTTGCCCCGTGGACGTAGACAACTTACCGAACCACGTAAATCTCTTGTGTTATTTGGTGATTGTGCTTGTTTATTTTGTTGTGATCTCTCTTGTTTGGATTGTGTGATTCGACCGCTTCCGCGCCGCGTACAACATTGTAAGCACAGCTACTAAGATTTATTATTAGGAATGTTATTTGTACATCACGTGACCTAACCTTGTAATACTTCTATAATGTGTACATACATTAGCTTATATTGCCTCAATACAGCGTGGAAAGAGTTTTCTCCCAACCTTCTGTTCACTCTTCACTTATAACAGCTAGGAGAAGAGAATACAGGATTCATTATAGAATTTGAAGTCTAAACTGAAGTTAGAAGAAGATAAAAGCATACTTCAATTCAATCATCATCTCTTGAACGGAAAATTTTCGTTTCTTTTTTCTTCAAGAGGAAAAGTTCTCCATCAACTTGTCATAAGAGATGAATGAATGGGTGTATATGTGTGTAGATAGTATCATTACGACATAACTTACCACAATTATTAGTCATTCTGTGAGCTACCATAAACTTTATCTGCAGAAGACGTATGTCTAGACGAAGTCTTAAGGGAATTGTGCACCCCATCTTCATCGTCTACAGCTGGTGGCACCACATAAAGTTCATTGCACACATGATATTGCGTTCAGTGACAATACTTTCAGCTTCCAAAGAAGCATAATGAATACAACCAATATACAGTTTTATTTGATTTTGTGCTCTTAAAGAAGATGCAAAGTGGTGTTCTCCTGTAATGCCAGATTCCACACCATTTGTGAATATAGATAACTCCACTACTTAATCCTTTTCTTCGGCTGCAGCTTATTCGTTGCTAGTGAAGAATTTTGGTTTTGCCAATTTTGTCCTTGACAAAATATCAGCAGGTAACTCGAAGAAATAGAATTTCATTATGGAAGAAATAACATTAGGCCTATAATGCAGGTTTAAGACAAATTACTAATAGAAATACATAAGCATCTTGATAGCTTATTTTATAGACGCACCTTCACATCTGATGAGAAATTTGTCACAGTTCTCTTAAAGCTACCTTTCTTTAGCTGAAAGTTCATCCATCGAAGTAAAATCTTTTCAGGTGGTAGACTCAGCAGCTCCTCAACATCCTGCAGATCAAAAAGATTTTAGCAAAGCACACATATAGGATGCTCACGTGATAGAACTTTAAGAATCACATTTGGAAGTTTCAAAAGTGCATGTAATGAGTATCAAAGGGAAAATTGACCAACCTTGCCATCTCCAACCAACTCAACTAGTTGTGGCGTTTTCTTCAGGTTAACATCTGCCAGAAGTTGAATCTGAAAGAGGAAGAAATGGAGTTAGTAATTCTAATCCAGGTTCTATAAGGAAAAAGATATGGTAATGGCCAGAATAATCTGCTCCTGTAGTCGTGAAAAGCATATAAGCATACCTTAATGATTTGAGATATCAACCCAAGCACAAGATGAGGCTGAAAGCATAAACCAGAAGAACGTTATTCTTGACAAAAGTGTAGTATTTATTCCATATATGTGCCAAGTCCAAATAAGTTATTTTTTGAAGCATACAGCAAGATGATATACACCTTCAAATTTCCCATACATAACACAATTAAGATGAAACAATAGGTTCCCCCAGGAAATATGACATCTTATATAACATAATGAACATCATATCACTGCACAACTCAGGTTGTGATTAGAATTTAAACAGATATGATTATACCTCCTAAAATAATGCTACTTGTGAACCTTTGGATATACTTCCTCTGATTTTAGTAATTAAATTACTCACATTTAACAAAGCATCAACCGACAATTTTCAACCAAAACAATACTCACTCTCCCTTCTGCAAGATCCTGCGTCCCAATATTAACCACAGTACACCCGATTGCCTTTGCTGAATTCAAGCACAAAGTATGATTCTCATTCTTCTCCCAAGGATTCAACACTCTCTTTGTATTGATCGCCCGCTCATCAATCGTCCCCGGGACAGCCACATTAATAAGCTTACTTCAGATCACAAAAACGCAAATCAACAATCACAATAACCAAAACCCCAAAAAAAAAAAAAAAAAACTCACCACAAAAGAACCCCGCCCTTCGCGATCTCGAACAGACCATCAGTAAGCGGATCAATGGGCAAGTACTTCTTCAAGAACCCATCTCCTCCCAAATAGCTATTGATGTGTGCCACGTAAGCAGCCTTCTCAGATTCACTGATCGTATGCAGAAGCATCGTGGTCGCCGCCTTCAAGAAATCCGATGAAGACGATCCCTTTCCTCCTCCGACTCGCCCTTGCATCTTCAAATAGACCTGCAACAGTGGCAAAATCGTAAATTTTCAGAGAGTGAGGAGACAGAGGGGGGGGGGGGGGGGGAATGAGACCGAACCCTGAGGAAGAGCTCGAAGTGGAGAGGCTCGTCGAGATCGGGGAAGGACGTGATGTCCTCGTCGGCGATCTTGAGGGCTGACACGTGGTCGGAGAGATCTCTGAGCTTGAGTGGAGATTTGGCATTGTGATCTTTCGTAATGGAGAGGAACTGAGTAGAGAGAGAGAGAGTGAGCGAGGGGGCGATTTGTGAACGATGAGAAAGATTTAGGGTTAAAAATGTGAACTTTAGGCTTGTACCTGAGATTTGAGCTGGCGGAGTTCGACTTGGGTGAACTGGTTCTGGAGCCAGGGATCGGAGACGAGGACGCCGACGAAGGACGACATTGCTGTTCTAGAGAGAGAAAGTTTTAGAGAGAGAGAGAGGGAGAGGGAGAGGGAGAGTTTGGTGAGAGATTTTAAAGAGAGAGAGAGAGTAGGGTTTGCACAGTGACTGCCACTTTGTAAAGAGCGGAGAGAAGTTGTTAGTTATGATGATTGATGCAAGAGGGAAGTGGGGAGATTTGGACTGTTAACAGAGTAGGGATTTAAATTTGGAAAAAGAAAGCTGTTATTTTATGGAATCTTTTTACTCTACTATTTAATTCTTATTTACTTCATTATTATCTGACTTGGACGAAGTTTGACTTTTTTATCTGTCGGGAGATATTTGCATAAAAACCATCTCATCTCTAGCATTTGCGGAAATAAGTTACGATATACTGATCACTGAAAAAATTAGCATCATTAGCTGCACATTTTTTTTCAAGACCATTTTAGACGAAGATGTTCATAATTTCTACATAAACCTTTTTTTAAAGATTTTTAGATGTTGTTTAACTAACGGCCTCCTTAAATTAACAAGTCTAAGCGTTCAACATGCAATATCTTAGAATAAAGAATTATTTTACTTTTAAATAAATATTAAATGTGAAAAAACCCCTCAGCATCACCCAGTTACTAATAGAACTCTTGAGTGAATTCTTTCTACTTGCAAGGATCGACCCCAGTTGCTTTTTATTTTATTTTTTGTTTAAAGATCAGAAAAGAACACTCTGTAGTGTTTCCACTCGGGCCAATATTACACGTAATTTATTAGCAACAAATATATCTATAATGGGTCTATTCAGAGTTAACCCTTTAACCCTTTAAATAAATGTTCTGTACTATATTAATGACATTGTGTTTCAGCAAGAGTACAACTACATTACTTAGGTTAACATTACTTATTCTTGATAAAGCTAACCAATGTTTTTGGGGGAAAAAGTTACTTGTTCGTAGTCTTATCTTGTAAATTATAAGAAAAAGTTGTGTCAATGCCCTAAAAGTAATAACTTCATGTGTTGTAGCCCCTCTAACTTTTTTTCATGTGTTGCGGCCCTTAAATTAGAAATCTATATGCTGCAGCCCTTCTTTAGCAATTATTCCCTGCCAACTAAGCATACAGAGAAAATAAAAATAAAAAATCTAAAAATGCTCTTATCTTTTCCATTCTTTTCTTTCTAAAACTAATGGACGTGGCTCCTCATTCCTCCTCTTTTCTAACTCATCTCCTTCCTCCTCTCCCCCTCTTACTCCTTTTTCTCTCAGACATCAACATCCCTCTCCGCCACCACCGAATGTACGTAGGTGCATGCTCCGGTCACATTGTTGATCTGGGGGTATATATTACATAGAAAAAACTCAATATATTCCATTAATTTTCCCCGCTCTCTCTTTCTTTTCCCCCCAAAAGCAAAACAAGCCCAAATTTGGTCGGGAATTGCAATGGTAATGGCGAAACCCTCGAATTCGTCGAAGTTCTCGTCAGAAGATCCGTCAAACAACATATCGATGTCTGACACTGAAGGTGAAGAACGAGACGCGGGAGATGGTGTTGGAGGAGGATGATGAGGAGCTCGTATGTTAAGTCTAATAAAATTTGTAATTTTTGTTTGAACATCATGGAAAGATAAAATTTTAAAGAAATACCGAGTAAATATGATTTTTTTTTTGACAATTTTTGATGTTAAGTTCAAATCCAAGGTGAAACATTAAGTCTAATGAGTTGGAAGTGAAGTCCAAGTGCTTGTATGCTAAGTCTATTGGATTGAATAATAAGTCCAAATGATTGTATTTTAAGTCTATTGGGCTGAATAATAAGTCTAATTTGTTGAATATTAAGTGTAATGGATTATATGTTAAGTCCAATTTGATTCATGTTAAGTCCAGTTTGGTTCATGTTAATTAAGTCCAATTCGGCTCATGTTAAGTCCAATTCGGCTCATGTTAAGTCTAATTCGGGTCCAATTTAAATCATGTTAAGTCTAATTCAATTTGTTTTAAATTTAATTTAGACCATGTTATGTCTAATTCAACTTATTTTAAGTCTAAAAATAAGTTGAATTAGACTTAACATGAATCATGTTAAGTCTAATTCAACTTGTTTTAAGTCTAATTTCGTATTAAGTCCAATTTGATTCATGTTAAGTTCAATTTGGTTCATGTTAAGTCCAATTTGGTTCATGTTCAGTATAATTTAATTCTTTTTAAGTCTAATTCATCTTGTTTCGAATCTAGTTAAATTGGACTTAACATGAAATTAGACTTAAAACAAGTTGAATTAGACTTAAGTAATTGAAATTAGACTTAAAAGGAATTTAATGTGATTGAAATTAGATTTAAAAGGAAAGAAAAATTGTTTCAAGGTCTCAAACTTCAAGTTTCAATGTGCCCCCACCCCCATCCCCTACCCCGCAACTTCCCCCAATATGCTTCAACCCCTATAATTTGAAAAAAATGTGTTCAAGCCCTTCTCTCCAAGTTCCAATGCAACCTCCTCCAAAATTTCGATTTTACCCTCTCCCCTACACCTCTCTCCTCCTCCTCCTCCGGTCCCCCTCAGTCCCCTCCCCCGCCTCCCTCCCCCGCTCCACCTTCCTCCCCTTCCCCACCTCCCTCCTACACCTCCCTCCTCCCCTTTCGGTCCCCCTCAGCCCCTCCCCCGCCTCCCTCCCCAGCTCCACCTCCCTCCTCCGTTCTGACTCCCTCCTACACCTCCCTTCTCCTCCGGTCCCCCCCAACCCCCTCCCCCGCCTCCCTCCCCCACTCCGCCTCCCTCCCCTCCCCTACCTCTCTCCCCCGCTGCGCCTCCCCTTACACCTCCCTCCTTCTCCTCCGGTCCCCCTCCCCCACCTCCCTCCCCCGCTCCGTCACCGGCGCCATCTCGAGGAACTTCGTGTCTCATGTTAATTATTATAGTTAACATATTAACTATTATAGGTAACATGTTAACTATTACAGTTCACACATTAAACTCAAACCATATTTATGAAGTTATAATAGTTAACATGTTATCTATAAAAGTTAACATGAGCTGGGATGAGCTGGCATGAAAAAGAGAAAGGGTAAAATTAGGATTTTAGGAGCTGGCATGTCTAATCATGAGTTGACATGTCTAATCATAAGCTAAAATCATGATGGAGGGCCTTAGATACAGTTTTTTTTTAAAAAGGTGCTGCAGCACATTAAAAAATGTGAGGGGCTGAGGCACATTGAAACTTGAATTTTGTGGCCTAGAAGTAATTTTTCCTAAAATGAATTAAATTAGACGTAACATGAATCAAATTGGACTTAACATAAAATTAGACTTAAAATAAGTTGAAATAGACTTAACATGATTCATGTTAAGCCTAATTCAACTTGTTTTTAGACTTAAAACAAGTTAAATTAGACATAACATAATTTAAATTAGACTTAAAAGGAATTAAATTAGACTTAATATGAATCAAATTGAACTTAATATGAATCACATTAGACTTAACATCAATCAAATTAGACGTAATATGAAATTAGACTTAAAATAAGTTGAATTAGACTTAACATGATTCATGTTAAGTCTAATTTAACTTATTTTTTAACTTAAAACAAGTTGAATTAGACATAACATAATTTAAATTAGACTTAAAATGAATTAAATTAGACATAACATAAATTAAATTGGACTTGACATGAAATTAGACTTAAAACAACTTGAATTAGACTTAACATGATTTAAATTGGACTTAATATGAACCAAATTAGACATAACATGAACCGAATTAGACTTAACATAAATCGAATTGGACTTAACATGAACCAAATTGGACTTAACATAAACTAAAGTGGAAATAACATGAACCGAATTGGACTTAATATGAGGCGAATTGGACTTAACATGAGGCGGATTAGACTTAACATGAAATTAGACTTAAAATAAGTTGAAATAGACTTAACATGATTCATGTTAAGCCTAATTCAACTTATTTTTAGACTTAAAATAAGTTGAATTAGACATAATATGATTTAAATTAGATTTAAAAGGAATTAAATTAGACTTAACATGAATCAAACCGAATTTAACATGAATCAAATTGGACTTAATGTTAAATTAGAGTTAAAACAATTTAAATTAGACTTAACATGATTCATGTTAAGTCTAATTAATTCAACTTGTTTTTAGACTTAAAACAAGTTGAATTAGACATAACATAGTTTAAATTAAACTTAAAAGGAATTAAATTAGACTTAACTGTTATCCTCTTTGTTTTGATGATGTTTAACAAACAAATTACCACTAATGTTGTTTGTCTA
>BQKN01067170.1:6988-27318 GCA_022839385.1 Asparagus kiusianus
GAATTGGAGAGGAATAATTTTATATTCCGACTCCTGGTCTCTTGTTTGTTGGTAGAGATAAACCCAGAATTGGAGGGGAATAATTTTGTATTCTATCTCCTGGTGCAAAGGAAACTCAAAGTGGGATCTCCACTTAGGGAATCCGGATTGGTTTGAATAATCCTAACTGTCATAAGGTTTGATTATTCAGTTTTGTGGACTTCCAGTTCATGGAATGAATCGAGAGGGGATTTTGGTTGTGGTCCTAACTGTGGGAAGGTTTGACCAAGTGGGGGTTTTGAGATGATCCTAACTGTTTAAAGGTTTGATCACTCGATTTGTGGACCTCTCGTTCATGGAACGAATCGAGAGGGGATTTTGGCTTTGGTCCTAACTGTAGGAAGGTTTGACCAAACGAAGAATAGGAATAGGGCACAGTTAACAACGAGTTTGCTGATTTGTACAAACCACTCAGTGGGAAATTTTGATTTCAAACACAAAAATTTGACAGACCGATGACTTTTAGTTGGTCTGATCGGTGGAGGTTCCATGGCGTGGGGTTACGAATCCTCGAGTCTCCCCTTCCATGATCGTGTTACAAGATTTCGTAAGGAAAGATCAACTGTCATTAAATCTCATCTCAACAAAATTAGCAAGAACATCTTATTCATATGATCATTTTCATTTTTTTTTTATTCATGATAATCAACTGATAACGGATTATCCCGAAATATCCCGCATAGGACTCTCTAGGAACTTTCCGTTTTACATAGGTTATCCTGAACGTATTATGGGTAATACTTTTTCAGGAACTTCTTATTTATTGGCATCATCAATTTATTACCGTCTTGAGTGACCAGACGGTATGCACCATTTGAATAGACTGTTTCTATTACAAACGGTCCTTCCCATTTGGGTTCAAATTTTCCTTTCTTCTTGAAAGTGAGAATCATAGGTCTTCGGACAGCAAGAACTAGATCTCCTTCTTTAAAACTTCGTCGTCGGACCCTTTTATCAAAAGTCCGAGAAATTCTGGCCTGATAAAACTCGATCTGTTGTTGAGCTTCCAAGCGCTTCTCATCTAACATCTCTAATTCCTCGAGACGTTTCTGATGATGTTCTTCGGTCGTCATTCCCGTTGCGAGGGCGATACGGAGAGAAGGAATCTGTATTTCCAATGGGAGAACAGCTTCACATCCATATGTTAAGGCATATGGAGTTGTTCCGGTAGGTGTACGGACAGTTGTGCGATAAGCCCATAAAGCTTCGCCAAGTTTGTCGTCTCAATCTCGTTTATTGGTTTTCACCAACTTTGCCAAGATTTTGATGATGGTCTTATTAAACGCTTCGGCCAATCCGTTAGCCGTAGGGTTATAAGCCGTCGATGAAACGTCCTTAATCCCGAATTTACCGCAAAACTTGATGAATGCATTGCTGACAAATTGAGGGCCATTATCGTGTACTATTCATCTTGGAACACCGTACCGATATATGACATGGTGTTTAATAAACTTAATGACATCACTCGTCTTTACTTCTCTAAGTGGAACTGCTTCTGCCCATTTTGAGAAGTAGTCGGTGATTGCCAAAATGAAGCGGTCCCTTTTAACCGACGGTGGGAAAATAGGACCTACGATATCCATGCCCTAAGTTTCGAATGGCCATGATGTCGCCGACGGGTGCAAATACTCGGGAGGCTGGTGCATATAATTTGCATGTAACTGACACGCTTCACATCGTCATGCGTAGTCAACTGCATCCTTTACCATAGTTGGCCAATAATACCCGATTCTTCTAAGTCGATCACAGAATTTAGAACCGGGCTGATGCGCACCGCATATTCCATTATGCGCCTCTTTGAGTGCTTGTTCCGCTTCTTTGCCGGATAAGCAACGGAGTAGAAGACCGTCGTATGATCGTCGATACAACATTTGTGCTGTGGCGTTGTAGTAAAATCTCGGTGCTCTTCGTCGAATCGATTCCCTTTCTTTTACATCTTCAGGCAATATACCATGTAGGACGTAGTCGATAATGGGAAAGCGCCAATCTCGAACTTCGGGTTCAACTGCTGTTGAGTATGCTTCTTAACATCCGAGTCGTAGATTGGAACGATAAGCTGGTGAGTCCTCACTGTAATCAATTGTTCTGTTTCGGGAGGTTGAGCCAATGATACTGACAATGCCGCCAATGCGTCTGCATACGCGTTTTGGAGACGTGGAACGTACTCAATGAAAAATCCTTCAAATGAGTTTGCCATCTCAATAGCCACCTGATGGTATGGAATCAGGTCTGGACTTCTGACTTCATACTCTCCTCGTATTTGATTCACTACCAGTTGAGAATCCCCAAAAGCTTCAAGGTATTCGACCCCCAGCTCTTTGGCAAAATTGAGTCCAATTATTAACGCGTTGTATTCGGCCACATTATTAGAACATGGTCCGGTCAACGAATATGCTCTAGGCAAGACATGCTTTTCCGGGGAAACTAAAATGACTCCCACTCCTGAGGAGATTTTAGAACATCCGGGCGCGCTTGTCACATTGGTTGCACGAGAAGCCCCGTCGAAGTACAACTGCCACACTTGTTGATGTGAGGTTGTGTTAACTTCATGAGTTTCATCTGGCAGATCGTCGTATAATTCGACTATATCCTTCGTAGGATTTTCTGCTAGAAGATCGCAAATAGCTCGCCCTTTAACCGATTTTTGTTACTTAAAGTACAAGTCGTATTGCGATAAGAGTAAGGCCCATCTAGCTAAACGCCAATTCATGGACGCCGGCTGGGTCTTGAATACGCGGACAGGGTTTATATTGGAGATGACATAAATCGTCTGCCCCACTAAGTAATGTCGCATTTTCTGGACAGCAAATACCAATGCAAGACATTCCTTCTCGATCATTGGATAACGAGATTCAGCTCCTACCAGTGTGCGACTCAGGTAATATACTGCTTGCTCGTGACCGTTATCATCGTCTTGTGCGAGTAATGCACTTAACGAGTGGCTCGTCGCTTTGACGTAAATCAAAAACGGTTTGCCCGATTTCGGTGCAACGAGAATGGGTGGGTTCGCTAGATATGCTTTAATATCCTCGAACGCCTTTTGGCATGCTTCATCCCAAATGAAGGACACGCCTTTCTTCGCGAGTTTAGAAAACAGTTGACATTTTCCAGATAGGTTTGAGATAAACCGACGGATATATGCCAATCGACCCTGCAATCCTCTGAGTTCTTTAAGATTTCTCGGGGGTTGCAGCTCATTTATCGCCTTCACTTTGTCGGGATCAATATGAATACCTTTTGTGGTGACGACGAATCCGAGAAATTTACCGCTTGACATTCCAAGGATGGATTTAGTCGGGTTCATTTTTAGCTGATGACTTCTCATAAGGTCGAACATCGTCTTCAAATCTTTAATGTGGTCGTTCTTATCACGACTCTTCACGATCAGGTCATCAACGTAGCATTCGACAGTCTTCCGAAGGTGTTCTTGAAAGATCTTCGTCATCGCTCGTTGGTATGTGGCGCCGGCGTTCTTCAATCCGAACGGCATAACAGTATAACAGAATACACCGAGGGGTGTTCTGAAAGCTGTATGCTTTTCATCATCCGGATGCATTTTGATCTGATTATATCCCGAGAATCCATCCATAAATGACATTCTCTCAAACCCGCATGTATTGTCAATGATGACATCCGTAATAGGCAGAGGAAAATCGTCTTTAGGGCAGGCGGCATTCAGATCTCTGAAATCAATACAGATTCTGATCTTTCCGTTCTTTTTAAGAACTGGAACAATGTTAGCTAACCATTCAGGATGTTGTTCTTCTCTGACAAAACATGAATCGATCAGTTTTTTAACTTCAGCTTCTATTGCCTCCATAATTTGTGGACGAAACCGTCTTTGCTGTTGCTTGACAGGTTTAGCGTCTGATTTTATGTTCAGGGTATGCATGGCTACATTTGGATCAAGTCCTGACATATCTTCGTAGTTCCAAGCGAAAACGTCGATATACTCTCTGATGAGGGCGATTAGTTCCTCTTTCTCATCTGGTGGAAGATCACCGCTGATAAATATAGGTTTCGGATTAACTTCGTCACCCATATTAACTTGGACCACTTTATCCTCAGTCGGAGGTTCTCTTTGTTCAAATCGGTCGCCATATTGGATATTCATGTAATGCATCCATGGGTCTTCCCAAATAGGCAACTGATCGTCTTCTTCAGTTGTAGAAGGATCAACTGTCGCCATGTTCGACATTAGGGCTTTAAATCTCTCTCCGATGCTCGTGTCGGAGTCCCACATTGAAGTATCGGATGAATGTCCGCTTCCATTTATCAATTGGCTAATGATCTGTTGGCAATCTTCATCATCAGATGACGAATTATAACCCAGACCTCTATTATGACTATAATAATTATCCGGTTTTCCTTTTGGTATATAAGTAGAACGGGGTGGAACCCTAACTCCTTGACCAAAATGAAGACCTTCACCAAGCGAGAGGTCATAGCCTTGCCTCTCTATGTAATCATTAGCTTGCCAACTATACCGAGAGAAATGCCATCCAGGCTTTTCATCATTCGAATTGCTATCCAAGAAAAGATTAGGAGATGGGGATGGATTCCCCTTCCCAAAGATTACTTCTTTTTCACCCCCTGTCTTTGCAGGTAGGATTAGCGTTGTCCCGTCTGAATTTTGCAGATATTTCGTCGTCGTGCAAGACGAGCGAATTGGCATGTGTAGATTAGGATTATCATACAATTCCTGCATAACATTATCAAGACAAGGCGAATACTCTAAATCATTCTTTATTATTTCATCGGCAAGTTGCCAGTTACAACTTTCGTCCGACGATTCATCACCGTCAAGATCGATTACAAGAGGTTCAATGTCATTTAATACAAGACCTTCACTATAATCGAACCCGGCTTCGGTATCAGCTTCATCTCCGCTGTCCGTGCCATGGGCCGATGGTTCAGTTTCGGACTCAGCACCATATAGAAGGGAGTCAGTAAAATAGTTTTCTAACCCCTTGAATGGTTGCTTATCCGCGACCACCGTCTTAACCTCCTCATTAGTGTCGACATATTTCAAACACTGATGGAGGATGGAGGGAACTATAAGATTACCGTGGATCCATGGACGACCCAACAGCAAGTTATAGGAAGTCTCTGCATCGATCACATAGCAGGTGACTTCAGACTTCAGATCTCCGAGTTGACACTTCACCCGGATTTTTCCTAACGGTCTTGATCCGCTAGTGTTGAATCCATAAATAACAGTTCCCGTTGAGGCTAACTTGCTGGCGGGAATCCCGAGGTGGTACATCAACCGGAATGGCATGATGCTAACAGCGGAACCCGGATCGACTTGAATCCGGTTGACCATGCTCGAACCGATATATCCTGTGAAATATAACGGCCTATCATGCTTTGAGTTCCTGACTTGCATATCTTCTTTTGTGAACGCTATGCAAGGAAATTTGGTGGCTGCCAGATTGCAATGTTGCACCGACGACTCTGGCTCTTCAGGAGTTGGTTTGATCTGAGTGAGGAATACCTCAGAATCAGCCAAGGCTTCTTGCAATGCTATCCTGGTTTCTTTCGAAAGGCGCAATAACTCGTATAGTGTGATCCTTGCTGGGATATTGGCTAACTGAGTCATAACGTCGAAACGGTATGGAGCATTTGAACTTTCCGGTTTGTCTCGTCCAATTGGTTTATTGAAACGAGACTGCTTCGGAATTTGAACCTCTTTGGGTTGAGGTTCTTTCTCTTTCTGCTTTACAACTTTCTGAGTTTCTTAGTTACCACGGGTGGGGTTGCATCCACCCCCAGTTCTGCCAGAGTTTTGCCGTTAGGATTACGAGCTTCAGGATACTGATAATGGTATTCATTTACACCTCTTGTCGCGAAGACTTTCTGCTCTTCATCAGAAAATGGTAGAGCTGCTATCTTTTCGTCGTCTTGCTCCGGGATTGCCGAGGCTCCGTAACAAGACTTCTCCTTTCCTTTACCTTTTGATTTCTTCTTTAACGTGGATGTCGTCCACTGTTCATCTTCAAGCAAATCCGGATGAACCCAAAGGATTTCGCCGTTAGGGGCCGTGTATGATACTAGCCCTTTTTGGCGCTGTCCGTGAGGATCATCGTTGATGGTTTGCATCTTCACTTCTGATACTGGCTCAGCTTGAAACCAGGATAAGGGAACCGATCCGAAGCTAATGGAGACCGCGTTTGCGCCCACCTTCTTCTCTTTTGGTTTCGGTGTCACAATACCAACATCAATTAAGGTTTGTATTTTGTCCTTCAAGACATAACACGCCTTAGTGGGATGGTGGACCCTTCTGTGGTACGCACAGTATTTTGGGTCATTAATCTTCGTTGCTTCTTCTTGGTTTGTGACCGGTGGAAGCTTAATCTTGTTATTCTCTAGCAGGTACTTGAAGATAACTGGAACTTCATCGTCTTTGAATGAGTATTCCTTTGGGAATCTAGGCTCAGAGGGTTTAAATTGCTTCTGAGGTTGTTGATTCTGATTCGGTGCTAGCTGGAATGATGACTGCTGAGGTTGTGGCGGCTGTTGTGACGTTTGATGCGCGTCGACAACGGGTCCCGACCCTCTTCCTCTGCCTCGAGGATTGAAGTTCTGTTTCTGATTTTGATTGTTAGCTGGCGGCTGACCTCTCTCTAAGTTCCTTCTCTTGAGAAATCGTTCAGCTTGCTCACCTCTGACCTTCAACTCCTTCCAGGTCTTAGAGGGTACAACCCCCATTATCTCCAGCACATCCAAAGACAAGTTGTTATGGCATGTCTGTAGGATAAACTCCTCAGTGAGTGGATCTCGGCAGTTCACCGTCTTGTTCCGGAACCGTTTGACAAAGACGTCAACTGATTCCCCATTCTTCTGCTTTTCGTCCAATAACGAGCCAATGGAGACCTCTGTGTCGTCATCAAAAAAGTTGGTGAGAAACAGTTCCTCCATATCTCCCCAGCTATTGATGCTTCCAGGTTTCAGGCGTCGGTACCAATCGAAGGCAGACCCACGTAGGGTTCCTACGAATGACCGAACCATCAGGGCTTCATTTCCTGATATTGCGCCGAGATGTGACTTGAAATAGATCAAGTGCTGAGTTGGTGAACCCCTGCCATCAAAAGGAGTAAAGTTAATCAAATTAAATTTTGGGGGATAAGGAATCAAATCCCACTCCCTCGGATACGGGTATGGAATGCCCGTTTTCTTCACTTCTTGAGCCGTCATCAGGGCGTTGACTTTGCTCTCAAGGTCCTGTATCTTCTTGTCTTCCTCTTCAGTCTTCTTCAGATGAACTTGAAGAGTTGATTTAGCTGGACCGCTTCCAGAGTCATCTTTATCTGGAGGGGGATCATCAAAGATAGTCTCGTCTTCTTTGTCATCATCCTCAGCTATATGTATAGGTTTGACATGGCGTTTACTGGATTCTGCCTTCTGGCTTGATTCCGGTTGGTGCTGTTGAACCTGCAAGTCTCGTACCTGCTGCATTGTCAACTCCATTTCCGTTTTGATTTCGGCTCTGATTTCTTCGCGTTGTTTGGCCAACGCTTCTTGCAGTATCTGAGCCAATTGGTCTGGCGTGATCGCGAACGATTCCCTCGCTTGCCCAACACTGGACGCAGTACCGTCTGAAGCGATAGCAGAGCAGGTATCTGATAATTCTTCTTCTGACGATAAGCCTTCATGCATCCTTTTGTAATCTCGACGTCGGTTAGCCCTCCGTTATAACCGCTCCATTCTTTGAGAAAGACCTCGCTCAACTCTTCCTTCTGAAGAGAAATCAGGGTCCGGATTGACTAACGGTTGTTTTCCTCTGCCGGTCATGTTAATGGTGACCTCAGGGAATTCATCTTGTTGCCTTGTTGGTTTCCTCTGGTTGAAACGTCTCATCTTGGGTTTTGACGTTTCTGTCGAAAGTCTTTGGAATACGGAAACTCGTTTTGGGGTTTGTGAACAACCGCATTCCGTCAACACCGCTTTGATGAGTCTCTCGCATGCGCAATGCGATTCATCTTCTCGGACAATCCTTTTTCTTGATTTACTGTTCTGATAGTATAGCTCATCACTACCGTGATTTGAGCAACCTATCTTTGGTTTGCAAATCTTGTTAACATGCGCAGGACGATTATTCGTCGCTCCTGGGTGATCCAAGGTTAAATTTTTAAATACACCCCCTTGTGGGGGTGGAGTCTTCACGGGTCCTAGACGATCATGAACTGGTATTCTCTTGTCTTGGACCGGGTTAATTCTGACCGGTGGGTGTTTGCGACCCCCTGTGTAAGAAACCACCAAGGGTTTGTTTGCTGGACTTGGATTTTCTTTAACTGGGGCTTTGCTTCGATCATCAGCTAAAGGACCGAGGCGATCCGCCATTGTAACTTTGAATTTGGACAAATCTGGGCTAACCCAGGGTTTCACTAGTGATGAAGCAGACGCTGTTACAGTAGAAGGACCAGGATTTGGTGTAGATGGAACCACAGATACAGTCTGGTGACGACGATGAACCTCACGGCCACTTAAAGTGCCGCGGCAGTCAGAACTGTCGCGGTTGAGCAGATTGCCGCGGCAGCCTTGACTGCCGCGGTCGAAAACGTTGCCGCGGCAGTTTGTGCTGCCGCGGTTGCAGACTGTATCGTTCTGTACTTTCTGGGTATTTTCAGTCTTGGGAACCCAAATTTTACAATTTTTTGGTGTTTTTTCAGACACCATTTCCTTCTTGTTCTTTTGATCTTGTTGACGAAGTGCACGGGCACGAGCGGCTTTTACCTTACGCCGTTGAATCCGTTCTTTCAGGATTGAACGAGCCCTTTTGACTAGGGTCCATTCTTTCTTTGTAAGTTTTGCAGAAACATGGTTATCTTGTCTTTGAGGCAACTGAACCACCTTTCGATTCCTAGACTTTAGGTCCGTATAGTAGTGGACCCCGTCAGTTTGTTGCATGGCCTTAGCCAGTTGTCGAGCACGTCGTTGGCGCTGTCTTTGACGAGCTCTCTTCGTCAACACCGGGGAACTATCCATCAATGACTCCTTAATGGGGGCGGAGTCTTTTGGAGCAGAAGTGTTGTAGACAGATTCTTCAGCAACAATTGGGCAAGAATCTTCATCTGCGGCCTTCTTAGGCGTCGTGGACTTGTAAGCTTTCTTAAGAGAAGAAATCTTCCTGCACCTACGGGACGAGGAAGATTTTGCGGATGAGGATGACAAGTATTCCTCGAATTTGGCCTGATCGAATTCGTATTCGATCTCTTCAGTAACGATAATCTTTATCGGCTGCGACACTGCGGCCTCGGCAGCGAGGCCGCTGGCTCCCACTGTGGTCGCCAGTTTGTTTTCAGCAAAAGTTGTTTCCATCATAGATTCCATTAATCTTCTTTCGATTACAGAAAATTACAATAAAAATAAGAAAAATTACAACTCTTGAAGAAAATAACACAGAATTCGTTTATCGAACACTGTTTTGTGGGACTTTGCCTGTGCCGGGAGTGCTTTGGCTCGTTGACCACCGATTCGAAGATCGTGAGGTTGTATTGAGATCCTTCCTTCGTTTATCGAAGTAGGGATTTGAAGCGAGTATCTTATCGATGTAAGATATTCACTCTTCCAAAGATCAAGTCTGAACTAGATCTCTAGGAATCACCGAATGATGCTTGTCAATGGGTAAAAATTCTCTCTTTCTTCCTCAAAATTTCCAAAAGCTCAAGTCTCTTTACCCAAATCTGCTCTCTCTCCTTTATTTCGTGTTTAGGAGGGTATTTATAGGGGTAGAAGTGCACCACAGCGAACATAGGATGAAATAACTGCCCAAGTGTTTACTCTTTGGCCGCTGCAGTCTACACTGCCGCGGCTATTGGCGCGGCAGTATAGGCTGCCGCGGCTGAAGAGGTAGTTACCAGCACGTTCCATCGTGCTTGAAACCGCTCTCTCACGATCTTTAACCACTTTTTTACGTGGTTTAACAGCTTTTTCACGTCAGCACACGTTCTATTTCTGATATATCGCCACGTGGACTTCAGAAACCATCGTATAACTGCCTCGTAACCGTCACAACACTCCTATAAAACAGCCGCGGCACCTTAGGTTGTAGCGCCTAAGCCGCGACACTGTATACTGCCGCGCCTTAGCCGCGGCACTCTATCCTGCCGCGCCTTAGCCGCGGCACTTTGTCCTGTCGCGCCAGCATGTGTTGTTTGATGACGTGTAAATTGTTCTTCCATGTTGTTTTGATTGGTATTTGGATGTCTGTAAGTATTTTTTGATGCCTACACTAAGTTGCATGGGTAAGGCTACGGACACTAGTGCGGGTACGGGACACAACAAATTTGTAAAATGTAGGGGTACGGGGACACGGTTAAATATAAGTATGTTATGTATATTTGTATGTATTAAAATTAATAATTTACATAAGATCAATTTGTATATTTACATGAGATTAACATATATGAAATAGATTATAAGTGTAGGATGTAAGTCCATGAAGTGTACGAGGAGTGTTTAATATATTTATATTAAAACATGTATTATACAATAGAGTATACGCTTGAATCAACATATGCATATATTCAAGAAGTGTCCAAGAAGTTTTGGTATGGGTACGTGTCGGGTATGGGTATGGCTGTCAGGTAGCATAGCTGATAAGCAAGTTGCACCTATCAGGAAGTAGAGAGAGTTGTTTGTAGATGAGTTTGTATCCATCTCCATACTTTGGTATTGAAGAAAAACTCGTCATTCTTACCCTCAAAAAAAGTAGATTAGTAGCATAGTTTTGACAAAGTGAAAGAACAAAGAATCCCCGTGAATCAAATAGCATGCACGAGTACTCAAAACTGACTATGTGCTCAATTGATTGCGGCAATGAATAGGGAAATTAAATGGGGTAATTTTTTTGGGGGGATTAATGATACAAACTGCTTAAGTTTCCTAATCCTAGTAATATAACAAATCTACAATTGGTTCTCTCACGAAAAAAATGCGCAACTGCGTTGCTGAAATCAAATTATTCTTCGCCTATTATGATTTCTAGGGTTTCTAAATGACATATCATACAAAAGTGAACCATTTACGATAAATTGCTCCGGTAACTGACCAAATTCTAGGGTTTCGAACTAATTCAACATTCGCTAAGAGGATCAATGTTAATCAAAGCCCTAATCTTGAGATCTAACGGTAAGAAAAAGCTCACCATTTGTTTCATGAGGCGAAAGGCGGCGGATTGCCTGGCGACGCCGGCGTAGCACAGGGGAGCTTCAGGCGAGGCCATGGCTCCTTATTGCAATCGTCGCCGTCGCCGCCGCGTTCTCTGAGACGCGGAGCTTAGATGCGGGGGTTTTAGGGTTTTGAGAGTACGAAGAAAGAACCCCAATTTACGACAGCGTACAGATGTTTTGCTTTCGGTAGTGCACGCGAGCCCAGTTAAATTTTATTAAAGATTAGGTCCGGCCCGTTAACAAAGGCGCGCGCTCCGTAATTGGGCTGGCCCATGAACATGTGATGCGTAACACTAACAGGCGACGAAGGAGAACAATTTAAGGGGAGAGTTTAAGAATTACAACAACTAGTGTGCTGTCCGTGCGATAATTCTTTTACACGCCACAGTAATTATGTTTTTAAATGTTGCAGCAAGATTTTTCTTGAATTGCTACAGTATCCCACGTTTTTTTATTATTACAGCATACTCATGCTACAGTATTAATAATGATGTATTAATATTTACTATAGATTTACTATAACATGAACAGTGAATCTTCGATTCTCTCATTTGTATAGAGGAGTAGATGTGAGAGGCAAATTTAAATTTACCTTCCGTGTAGGGGCTACGTATCGAAAAACCTATTCTATGGTACATTGATAGGTAAAAGTTGAGCTCCATTCTTTTTTTAAAATTTTGGTTAAATTGATGGATTTTGGAGAATTATTGCACTCCATGCACCAGAGTGAGATTGAATCATAACCAGGAATCTACAGCCAATGAGATATGTCAAACATATTTGTAAAATTGATAAAATTGAATACTTTAGTAGAGGTATGTAATAATACATAAGCTATTTTATAAATTGGTAAGTAGAAAAATGAAGCAGGTGATTAAAAGGTGTTTGGTAGAGCTTGTTTTTCTTGGTCAAAGTAGCTTTTAAATTAGATTTTTCATATTTACGTATTTCGTAAATCCCAAATAAGCTAGCAGTCCCATTTTTAAAAGTCAGGGCTTCCCTGATCTTAAAAAACTTGAATCATCATGAGCTTGTCCGTATTAAACATGCACAAGTTTCTTACATGAGCAATTTAAGAAGTACAAGTACAACCAGTGGCGAAGCCAGAATTTTAATCCTATGGTGTCCTATAGATGCATCGGTAATGGTGGAAAATACATCTCTCTCAACATAAGCCACCAAACTATCATTAAGCTGAAAATATTCGAACCCACGCGCATGCTGGGTTCCTTGAGACCCTTTTCCGCTAAACCATCTATACTTTTGTTATTTTTATATGTGCTCTCTGGTAGATATTCAGTTTTTACTGGTGTCCTGAGAACCCAGGGGCACCCATTCAGCTCCGCCCCTGAGTACAACCCAAACTTTCGGATACCAAAATTTGGTATATCATGTAATAAGTTTTCAACTTACAAGTTACAACAGAAAGATTCAGTTGCAGTAAAATAAAAGGACAGAAAATGGCATAAATTTATAGTATCAGATGACAAATAAGTCACATCTGACTATATGAGCAAACTGAAAAACAAATACATATAAAGGGGAAAAAAACGAAAATAAGATGATGACAATTTACATTTTACTACTTAGCTAGCAAGATTTATGATGAAACCTGCCACTGAACATGGTAACTGCTCTCTAAGCATCTCCTTTTTAAAAATGAGATTACGATGCATATATAATACCTCTGACATACAAGCATCGAGATCAATGTAACATTGCAGAGCATCACCATCATTACTACCACCAGCGCGGCGACAAGTCTCTATTCAGCCAAAATCGAGTATTGATCTCTCAAATACCATGCAAATCAAAGCATGACGTATGTACATAACATTAGTATAGACCAAAGTATCCATAAGGTAGTAAGGCAGCTATTGATAATTTATATATACATCGCAGACTCGCCATATACATGGACAAAATCTCACCCACAAAACAGGGCATTGTCTTGGTATCTGTACAGTGATAGTACACCCACAACCACTTGCCATGAGAAAAGATCAATATCACAAAGCTTCAGTATTAACAGGCCAGGACAGCGGAAATGGATGCAGAAACTTATCTATATCTTCGGCTCATTGCTGCTGCCTCCAAGGTGTAAATACACCATATTCAGAAGCTTATCACATTTATTAGGTTATAAATACAGAGGCTTATCCATGATTATTCAACTTTGACCCTGAAAATTACATATATATATATATGTGTGTGTGACTGTTAGCACTGCAGACATTTTGGGTAACAGCAGATATAATGATAATCCACTTACATGGATGAACCATTCACAATCTCATCAGCTTCAATGGTGCTGTTAGCACTCCCAGATTTCACTTCTTCAGAACTGGCTTCATTTGATGACAGCAGTTTTCTCTGCAAGAATGAAATATTTCATGTCATATTCAGAGAAGTTGAGAAAGGTGTAAGTGATGTGTGATAGAAGGTAAACATAAAGGCATGCAAGCAAACCATCAAACCTCAGGATACATGTGCAACAATGATAAGAAGAAAGTATGTCCCTACGAGAGAGACGTAACGATATAGCAAATAGCGTGTTGATTCAGATAAAAAGTAGGTCATGAAAGTACACAGGTTAGCTACTTTATTCATTAAGAAAATTGGCAACTTAATCACTGTTCATATCTGCTTAATCAGCATTTGTAGGGGCTCATAACACAATCTGATGTGTTCAAGGATCGGGTTGCATGAGATTCAAAATTCTGAATCTCATGACGACCAATTCTTAATCAGCCTTCTTTTTTCTTAGAACGCGGTAAGAACTAATGACCAAGGCCTATGGTTTGTTATCATATCTCGACTTCAAGTGTTCAAAACCTACTCTGAACGTTCTTTTCTGGTATCTAAGTGGTATCCACATATTTAGTTGTACATGTATGTCAATGAGTTCTCAGATAATCTGTTTCAAGAGTGCCCGTTTGTTCTTTATCAGGAAAGGTTCAGGCTGAAAAATTCTCTCTCAAGGAGTAGAAGTAGTTTGCTCTCTCCAATTAAGATAGCAATCGAAAAATTGCTGCTTGTGTTATGAGAATTCCACTTGGCTCAACATTTTGAATGAAAAGATATGAGTGGGAGGATTTTCAATGCTGAAGGACATGGGGTAAAGCTTAACCATAAGAAGGATACAGTTTTAAAACAACTGTTATAAAATTTGAAAGAAATGAGGATCAGCTCTATAGGGTTTCTGGGGAATTACGTGCATTTACTTGATCAACAGCAAAATCATTCTTTATGCTAAAGCAGTTAAAGGTATACAGCATATAAGCATTAATATACAAAACATGTAAACATCACGTGTCTCTAAGATGAACAGTTAATAAAACACAATAAAATAGGCAGATTATCTAGATATATCCAAGCACAATCAAATTTAATTGTGAAGCCTGACACGCATTAGATTTCTAACTTGCAGTCTCAAATATACTTTCATGACCTCGTGAATTAATTTAGTTGTGTAGCCTGGCACGCATTAGATATCTAACTTGTAGTCCCAAATATACTTCCATGAGTGACCTCGTGAATTTTAAGTATCCAACAACCAAAATATGGATATTTACCAGGTAAGGATGTGTGTTCTCTGATGCAGTATCTGCATTTTGAAGAATTTACTACTACAGTACTACCCCCCCCCCCCCTCTCTCTTTGATGTATATTTTTTAACAGGTACAAAGTGCAAGCTACAGAAATCATATAAAGGGGAAAACATTAACCCTGATGTCTCTAACATAAGAGAACCAGTGAATTGCAACTTCCCAGTATGTATAATTCACTAGTTGCTGTCAACTGATACCCAGCGCATTCCAGAAGCATGTCTCTAACTAGGGTCTGCAGCAAATTAATATTGGAAACACATACTCATACTACTCATACGGAGTCTTTATATTAGAGAACAATCCTTTACGCATTGACGTGAAACATATTTGTTCATTAATATATTTAAAGGCTACAATGGAACAATTTTGAGCTAAGTAATAAACTAAAATATTCCAAAACATGTGCAACTTCCCCTTTTGGTCTTCGCAAAGAAAAACAAAAAGGGGGGAAAAAGAGTCAAACAGTTTCAACCCATACTGCTAGACAAAGTGTATTAAGTAAATGATGCCATAGAGGTAAACTAACCACTTACCAGGTGATCATACTAATGAATCTGTTGAAATTATTTTACATTCAGCAACATGTAAGTATGTAACGAACATTAGATATGTCAAAACTGACGAAGAGTAATAATGCAGGTGACCAGGATGGACTCACTTTCCAAGGAAAAGAGAGCAATAAATAAATCAGAAATTTAAATTAGTAAATTCAGAACTTTAAGGGAAATATAAGTTACTCACATGGTCCTCAAAATCAGGGCTTGTCAAATTGATGGAGAGATTTTTCATCAACAACAGTGCCTGGACAGTGATTAGGTAGGTCAGCGATCTATGCAAATAAATGAAGTAGCATGCTTAAACCTAATAGGTTAACCAGGCATCTCATATGAATAAATAACCATGTACTTTCAAATTTGGTGCATATATTTATGATGATATGCAGTAAGTGAAACCTTAAGCAAACCAGTGCAAATTGAAGATACAGCATGAATCTCAGGGAAGATTTTAGTTTGGTTTAAATAACTTCTTACAGTTAGCATAGTACAACAAGAATTATGAAATATACAGACAACACTTAAAGGAATCTGCTACAGACTGCAATTAAAGGTTGAGAAAGCTCCAAAGTATTTTCCGCTAGCAACCAACTTCACATCAACCATCTACAAACTCGTATCAAACTGTTAACGAAGATAACTATGACCCAGAAGAGTCTGCAGCCAGTTTGTTTATGCACAGACTAATATTTCATGCAACCAAAAATAGAACTTTGGAATCCTCGCAGAATTTGAAAAAGTTCCTTCTTACTATTTACTAAAGGGGATGCATAATTTTCTATAAAAATAAGGTTGTCCTGAACGGGAGACCCTCCTCACCGAATAATCAAAATCATCGTGAGAAATGTACCACAACATGAGAGTAACTGATACTAGGATGTTTTGAATAAATTTACACTTGCTGAAGATCATTGTTATTAATACACATTATTATATACAATTTTTAAACAACCTAATTATAGTGATCCATAGGGACAGTTGTTAGAAGTACACTTTCCTTCAGCAATATATGATGGTTAACAATGATATTGCAATCCGCCAGAAGACATTATTTCCGAGATTGGGAGAAAGAACTTCACTACTACAGAAGCATGAGCAATAAAATTTGCATTTCAAAGAAGACATACCGTCTCAACATCAATTGGATCCATTTCCTTCAGTTTTTGCAGATGACCACTTGTACTTGGGTCAAAGATGCTTCCAATAAAGCTGTATACTTCAGCAAAATCTGGCATAGCTTCACAAAAGACCCAAAAAGGAACAGCAAGGCATAAGAGTGAGAGAGATTATCAAATAATGTTTATAGATGAAAAGAAAGAAGGAATTTCAAGGACAAGGTGGAGAATTTTTGGGTATACATAGGAACTTATTTGATAGGAATATGGAACATTTTTTGAAAAACTGTCTAATATGCTTAGAAAGACTTATATAAGATGTTAAAAAAAATAACGTGTATTATGTTTTTCCTGCAAAGCAAATTATATAAGATGTTAAAAAATAATAATGTGTACTATGTTTTTCCTGCAAAGCAAATATCTTAAGATAGCCGCCATATTTTCCATTTGGTATAATATTCCATACTCTATCATGATATGCGTTCTGTCTGCATTCTGACATATCATGAAAGAATTATATAAGTCGTTGAAGAAATATTCACTTTTTGAGAGAGATATTTTGTTCAGATGAAACAGAAAAATGGATTCCTTAAACTTGGCAATAAACTGCCAAAATTAACAACCAAAAATTATGTAGAGAGACATGATAATTTTGTACTGTCTCAGGTTTTCAGCAATATTCTCTATTGTCGAATAGAGTTGCGGAAAGAATGATCAATCTAGATGGCAGATGAGAAAGGCCATGTGCTAACTGCTAACTGAAAGGTGTCTTCTTGAAGAAAAGAATTACAACAAGGGTTAATTTCAGAAAACCTCCCCCAACAAATAACTAGAATTGTAAAACCTCCCCCGAGTTTCTAAATCATCAATCAACCCCCTAATGTTTTAACTTCTATATTTGGAGTAATTGTTTGTTAACAGTGTTAGCTAATAATTGTTAAATGTCGCTTTTTGCCTCTTAATCAATTAGTGCAGATCACTTTCAAACACGCTAGTAAACCCTAATTCCTCTTTATTCTTTCTCCTGACCAATAAAATTCAATCATAAAAAAGTCCAAAGAGAGTTTTCTTATTCCCGGCAAGAGATCGACATTTATATACACTCTCCATGTATAATTGCAAGAGTGTACATCACTCATGATTATGTGTGAGGGGTTTGTGTATAACACTGTACAGATGGCAAGGGTGCATGTTAACCAGGAAAGTGAAAAATAAGGTGCTTCAAGGCTAAGAGAAACTGAGATCCCAAATAAAGAGTTGGGAGTATTGTTTGTAACTTGTGGATTGTATGTGCTTCCAAGTTTTCAATCTTTTTAATTTCAGAATATAATGGCATATATGAAATGTGCATGCATGGATTTTATTAGGAAATAGAAACTTTAAGAAAATCAAGGGTCCCTTTGTTCTCCTCTTGGTGCAGAATTTGTGAACTTAATAAAAAATGAGTGAAAATAAGAAAGATTTATCGACCTACAGACTGGAGTAAAAACTAATATGAAAGAAAGGGGTATTTTGGTCAACAAAAAATTTATTTTCCATCAAAACTAACGGAAATATGAATGTTATGAGAAGTTATGACTATTGGGGGGGGGGCATTGACAAATTAGAAACTTGGAAAAGGTATTTTGATTCTAGTGATTAGTTTAGGGGGCTTTCTAAACTTAACCCTTATAATAATGTCACATTTTAACTGAATGGTTCCATTAAAGCTTTAATCAGAAGGGTGACATAAAGTATTTTCTTTTTCAAAAAGAGATGTAATCCTCGTGTACGTTTGTTCATTGCTAATGTTCAGTATATAAGGTGATAATCAAGTTCATGTGTTTAGGAGGAATTCATGCATGTAAGAGCTACTTCAGTACATATGCACTATTCATTAATAATGCGAATTTTTCTTCTTTTGATTTGATAAACCTAAGCCCAAAATCTAATAGTTAATATCCTGTTTGCCTCAGAATTTTGGAGAAGAGTCAATTTCGAAATGTACATTTATCAAAACGGTCATAATGTTAAGTTGTTAACTCTTTACATGAGAAGGTTCTTTACCACGAACTGATGGAACATTATCCCCTTGATCACTTGTCTCGCAAACCTGCCATGTGCTAGGAGGACTCGTGGTGCTGCTACAACAATTACTGGCCACCATAGCCCCTGCAGGCCCTATATTATCTGAACAGATAAATTCATCAGCACTTTGTGCATGAAATATCTTGTTTAATTTAAAAATAGTGGTGCATAATAATGCAGCAGCTTATGAAGGACACGTTACTCTAGACCTTTTGCCATGTCCACAGCATAAGGATGAACAGAACACTGGGCCCAAGAAGACATTTTTCCACTTTTACTAGAGTTCCTAAGCACAGAAGATGAATCTGTTCTGGGAGTATAGCCACGCTCGAGCAGACACGAAGAAGGTTGTAAAACTGCAGCAGGTTGGGGTAACAAGTGAGCTGCAAAATTTTATTACCTCATAAGTCCTCAAAATATAAAACTAAACATAAACCCGACCAATTCTCAGAAATATTTAAGAACAATTCAAACCATTTTTAGAAGCTTTTTGGGGGTATGGATGAGCTGCTTTGCGCTTAGGACGAGGAGGAGGAACATGTTCACTTGTTCCACTCTTCTGAACCTTCAGAAAGTATTTTTGTGCATGGCTCCTTATCTGTGACAAAGGCCGATGCAATATCAATAATAAAAAGAAAATGAAGCAATCTTTTTAGGAAAAGAAACACTGCCCTTCAAAGCAAATAACACAAATAACAGATGCATTTTTGGGACTGGTCTACAGATGCATCCGGTGTATGATGTATTTGGTTGTGAATCCATAACTGATTCTTTGTTTTTGTTTAGTAATATTTTCCGTCTTTTAGTTGGAGTTTCCAGAGATTCAACAAGGGCTATAAAAAAACATAAACCAATTCTAACATATTATATTATGGTAATTTGTGGTCATATAAATGATCTGTCATTCTAACTTTCCAAAAGAAATTTGATATAATGCTATTCTAACTTTCCAAAAAAATTATGCTTGACAAAAACTTTACCTGGATAACAGTCTTTGAGCCAACAAATGCTTCAATTTTTTTCCAATCACGATCAAAGCTGGAACGGTCAAAGACAAAACATAATGAATCTGGCTATCGAAAACTAGCACTGTTGGGAAAGTGTCAAGAACTAATACTGGGTGAGAACAGGTCTACAAGATAAAAGTTAAATCTGTGGATCACTACAAGCATATAGTTTAAGATGAAGCTAAGCTCACAAACACATGTAATCTTAAGAGGTTACGAAAAGAACTAAACAGATGATCAAATCATGACTGCTCTGACTCAGGATCACATGCAGTCTATGTTACCCGGGTACTTCTATAATGAAGCCGTAACCATACCGGACACGTATTCGACACTTTCCTGTACCCAAACTTCATGAACACTTCTTGAATATATGCATGTATTTATGACAACATGTACTCAATTATACGATATGTGTTAATTTAAAACACTTGTCAAACACTTCTTGGACATATAGCCTACACTTCACATTCGTTTCTTGAAATTAGTTAGATACGGGTCGGGTTCGTTTCAGTCCATACCCAAGTTCAAAAGTGTATAGTTAAAGGGTCGTTTGGATGTCTAGGTAAAAAAATGAGTAGTTTCCAATTTATGATAATCAACATGATAAAAGACACTTTAAAATGTGAAAGGAATTTTAATTCTAATGACACATGAAGCGGAAAAAAATGATCACATGTACATTATTAATTCTATATATACATAGGTGGGTGCGTGCGTGTGCGTGGTGTGTGTATATATATATATATATATATATATATAT
>BQKN01067172.1:5791-46491 GCA_022839385.1 Asparagus kiusianus
ATTATAGCTGCATTAGTCAAAATTGGCTAGTCCTATAATCAACTTAGAAGGAGGCACATACCTTCAAAGGAACCGTCCTCGGGATTTTTAGCGAATGTGGACTCAGGAAACATATCTCCAGGTAGCTGGTCATCAATCTGAGGGGAGCTATACATGAAGTGCAGCATAGGAGTGTCCGTAAACAAGCCTTCCTCGTCAAAATCATCAATCGAGAAGTCTGACACAAGAGAATATAAGTACCAAAGAAGAATGAAGAGACTACAACCAGTAGAAATGAATTACCTTTTACGGGTGCATTAGCCTCCCTATTTCCAAAATCCACGTTCGGCTCCTGCAAGTTATCTGAAAGAGCGAGAAGTACAGAGACAATTAGAGGATGCACAAATTCCGAATCATTCAGTTCCTTTGTGTGCCATCTAAAAGATACATTGTCAATGGTAGATGTACCTGGATTCGCGGAATCAGGTCCTATGTTGATATCCTCCCTAATGTCAGCAACTCCTGTAGGCCTTTCTACCTGGGGCAGTGGGTCAGGCTCACCAGGAGATACAGGAACGGGATCAGGACTCATTTCGCTCTCTCCACGCTCTCCTATATAGAGATGGAAAAGCATGAGTCAATGTTCTGAATAATCAAGAGAATGGTTTACAGGGTAGATGTTACCTCCGTCACTAGCAGGATCATCACCAGCCAAATCCATATCAGATGCTCGGGAAACTGCACGCGGCTTGCGAACTAATCTCTTCCGCCTAGCAGCAGGGACAACAATCGAAGGTCTCACCTGGGGAGGAGGATGGAACTCTTCTTCCTGGTCACCGATGGTCCCTGAAACATCAAACCATTTTCAGCTTTAATAATTCTGGAAAGCAGAAGAAAAAGATGAATGGTTAACCTCGTTCGGAAAAGTCCTCATAATCTTCAGGATCTCCGCCTGAAGCCTCGTCTGCAGAATGGAAGGTCCTCTTTCCCTCTTCATCAATCCGACGAGTCTTGTTCCGTGTCCTCTGTGACCAAGCGTTTTCCCAAATCCTACGGGAATCAACCTGAGAAGCTTCCTCGGCCTCTAGCTCTGCAATCGGCTTCACAGGGATAGTCTTATTAGCTGCTAACAACCACTTGCAGCTTAAGAAAGTGAGGTTCAACTGCCGATCAGCACTCGGGAGACTGAACTTAGCACCAGTACAGCCAGTCACGATCCAAAACCAAGCACGGAGACCATCCACCAAACCGCCGTGGGCCCGAAGCTGCTAACGAGGATTCCTGACGTAAAGCTGATCATAGCCAAACTGGCGAGCGAATCGGCAGGGTAGATATGGCTCTATGAAACACTGATCCCTCACCCGAAAAGTCAGATAACCTGGCCTAATGTTCACCAGCCAGTTAAAGCAGCCGATGTCTAAGTGAGTTCGATACTCCCTCGGCCTCTCCTCATCTATCAAACAATCGCCGTATCGGCCGGAGAACTGCGGAAAGCAAGTGGAAAATGTCCAACACTTGTGGACCTACAGCTGCTGTCTGATATCAGAAAATCCGCGTCCCTCCCACTTGCCATTCTCAAGCAACTGTAGTAGGGGAACGGAGTGGTCCGTGGCATTCGGTACCGACATCATATCAGAACGGTGAAGGACGAACCAAGCCATCAAATAAGTGTACGGAAGCTCCGTCTTAATGGTGGGAATCTGACCCGGCAAATCACTTTCCTTCCGTGTAAAGGCACCAGAAAGCTGTCGAAGTCCTCGATGAATGTTAGCCACCATCACCGGAAGAAGTGAGAGTTCTTTCTTGTAGGCGAGCTGAACTGCGGGGTAGAGCACTTCCAAGGGCAAGGCGTCGCCAGACTGATATGGAACCACGTATTTCTTCAACCAGATAGCGAGATAACCGACAAGAAGAGTCATCGGCCGAATCGGTGCGGTGGCATGCCATAAGAATGATTTGAACTTGGTCCCCGTAGGAAAACCACCCTCAGGACTGCTAGTGGTATAAGAATGAGCGTCAATCTTCTTCAGTAGACTGTTCACCCCTGAGGGAGTAAGTGGGGCCAACTCACAAATAGCCTTGCTAGAATTATTCTCCAGATTCTTGAACAAATAATTTGCAAACTGCTTCAGACTCACGAATACCTTAGTCCTCTTTGCTAAAGGCTCAGACTGCGCCAAAGCAATATGATAGTGACAAGTGAGGTCCCATAGAGTCTCATAGCGGTCAGGCATACAATCCTTCAATTGATTCAATTCATGATTGGAAGGAAAGTATTCCTGATATAACATCTGTCCCATGGTCAAGCCAGAAATCCTATGCATCTCGTGAAGAGCCAAGCCCAACTCCCCTTGCCAGGTCAGAAAAGTGTTCGAATCTGGATTATAAAGCTCGAACAAAGCACAAAAATGCCTCGCGCTGACAGGCAAGCCATACATGGTGGCACGAACGGCTGCATATAAACCACAAGCATGCAACTCCTCGCCCCATCGGCTCAAGACGTACGTCGTCATGCGAGTCCACCAAAATTTGTCCAAAGAATGGACCCAACCATAAATCCTATGACGCGTCGTAGGCATCTCCCGTCCTAGAGCAGCGAGGCGATTCCTCAAGGTAGAAGCGGTGGCAAGGAACTCGTTACGTGGTGGTGCATCCAGCCCCAATACTCCAGGACGCAATCCG
Source organism: Asparagus kiusianus (assembly GCA_022839385.1). Lineage (NCBI taxonomy): Eukaryota > Viridiplantae > Streptophyta > Magnoliopsida > Asparagales > Asparagaceae > Asparagus > Asparagus kiusianus. Next base: position 8,453 of record BQKN01067172.1, read on the forward strand.
GTGACATGATTCCTACTCGAGCCAGGAAATGCCTGATGAGTGATGTAGCTGCAGTGGACGCTCTCATGCTCCTCCGCCAAGCGCCACGACATCTCCCGTGTCACAGCCTGACGCCTGAGCTCAGTCAATGAACGATGCCAAGGAATCTTCGGCAAATATATGAAGCCACTGCCAGTTTTATGAAGCCACTGCTCGGCTTCAATAAACACGGCATCCGGGTCTTCGACAGAGTCGCCAAATAAGAAATCGCTCTTCCTGAGAGGCTGAATAGAACTGGCATCCTTCACGAAAGGTGCATCTGTAATCAACTGTCGAAGAGCTCGATGCCCACCTTCCTTCACCACTTGGGCAACCTCAGTCGATGTGCCCAAAGCGAACTGAGGAGTAACTGGAATGGGTGAAAGATCGTCGGAAGTTGAATAGTACTCGCCACGACGCCCATATACTGCATGAGAGGAGAATGATCCAGAAGGGTATCCCACTGGAAATAAACAGTTAAACACCTGTTAGTCTTAATTATAAAAGGAAATTGAACTCATCTTACAAATGGGTAAGATAGAGTCATTGCCTTATAAAGGGTGAGACGATTTGGCCACATTGTGTAATCACAAGATAGGGTATATTGATAATATATCTCTGCCTTATAAAGCACAATGTAGCTTCAAATCGCCCCCTTTATTTTGAGAAATGGTTTTGACCAAGCAAAACCTATCTTTAAAGCGTCGATCCTCACCAAGGAGAATCAAGGCTCTTCCCGATTGCCTCACCAAGGAGAACAACGTGGGGTAAAAGGACCAATTTGCAAATTTCCAAGAAAAAAAGGGCTAATTTATAAATTTCCAAATATGCCAAAAATAGCTCACCAGCGTAAGAGGGAGGCGCGCCATCAGCCGACGTAGCAGGGGAACGACCTCTCGAGACACGCGACATAATGAGCTGTAAAATAAATTGAGGGATCAGATCCAGAAAAAAGTTCCCCTTTTTATCAATTCTCCCCCCCTAAAAGAGAAGTTCGAGGTACCAAATCATAATTCTAACCCTCATATGCAACCCCATGAATTCATAAATTAAATTAAACATGAAAATATCCCAAATTATGGAGGATTTACCTGAGAAATAGCTTGAGGATCCGACAAAAATTAGATCTTGAAAAGAGCTCGAACCACACGCTCGAGGGGCCTGAGAGAAACTTTAAATAAGGAATTTTTGAAGGATTTCTTGGTCTAAGATCAAGAGGAAACCTAGATCTAAGACAAATTTCAAGGTTTGAAGGCGAAAAGATGCTCGAGTGAAGGAAAATCAAGAGAAGGGGGAGAGAGGGGTGGCCGGCCCTAGAGGAGAAAAAGAAAAGAAAGGAAAAGAAAAAAAAAGACCCCCTTTTATATAGTGAACCAGCCTTGAACCAGACCGGACCAGGATGAACCAGACCAGACCAGTCCAAATCAGTTCAAAAGAGGCTGAACCAGGCTGAACCAGACCAAACCAGACTGAACCAGACCAGACCAGGATGAACCAGTCTGAACCAGTCTTGAACCAGTCCTGAACCAGTTTGAACCAGGTTGAACCAGTCTTGAACCAGGTTGAACCAGTTTGAACCAGAATTGAACCAGAATTCAAATTGAAGCTGAATTGAGCGTCGAAACAACTTCAAATCGACCGAGGGTTCAATTCCTTGTTTATTTTGGCCTCTCCCGCGCATTCGGAAGGAGCGGAAGAATTTTTGAGCCAAATTGTTGCCTTTTTTGGGTCATTATCAGACCGGTTCAAATAATTATCATACCGGTTCAGCTCATTCGGGCATGAGAAATACTCCAATAAGGTATACGAGTATAAACTATTCCCTATTTTTATTGAGAAGTTCCTGGAGAATATTTTTCTAAAAATATTCTTAAGGATAACTCAATAACACTACGCCGGACAACGCGTCACAAATAAAGACTCAATGCCAACAATCGAGGGTCAGTTATATGTTGAACCAACAAGCACGAGCTAAAGATTGGAAAATTAGGAATCGACTTCAAGTTCAAAATTTCGACAACGGTCAGACAATAAATGCAGCACCGGAACCCTTACAGACGTTCGACAAAGCACCGGACAGCCTGAAGGATTGAAGGAATACAGAACAAAAAGTCATTCCAAGGTCCCGTTACACCGATTGAAGGTAGGGGCAATCATATCCAAAGCATTCCAGACCCTTCTATAAAAGAACGAGGCTGAAATACTTTGGAGAGGGTATCTGTAGGCGTATAAAATTACCTATAGGTCCCTTAGCATAGCTCGACACGGGGATTCGATGAATCAACGAACCATCGAGTGACGAGGCGACGTGGTTAACGAATTGCACGCAAGCAACGGAATGCGTTCGCGTGCGGAACCAATCCAACGGTTCGGGAAGTCAACGAGTCGTCCAACCATAAAATGGATTCGAACTCAAATACCAAGGCGGATTTACTGCCAAATAAAGATCCGGACTATCAAATCAAGATCCGGATAAATCCGATATAGAACCGGAAAAACGGGAAACGACGGAAACACCCCAAGGGGCTCGGCAAAAACCGAGCCACCTTAAGGTGGCTCGGCCAAAACCGAGCCACCCTGAGGTGGCTCGGTGGCCGAGCCACCCTGAGGTGGCTCGGTGGCCGAGCCACCCCGGGGTGGCTCGGCCCAGTGCCGAGCCACCCTGAGGTGGCCGGCCCAGATCTGTGCCAAATGCACAGATCTGGTTGCCTATAAATAGGGGGTGTGATTCGACTTTTGAAAGAACTTTTGGAGAGCCGAAACTCTGCCGGATTGAGATCTTGTGCTTGAGTTTTTGAAGGCTTGAAGACTTAGATATTCAGATCTGGTTCTTGGCGAGCATCCGCATCACAAAAGGCAGGAGTTCGAGAGGACCAAATCTCAGATCTACGTTGCTATACTCCGGATCAAAGCTTGGCCTTTGATCCTGAGATTTGAGCGATTATTTCCTTGGTAAAATAATCCCACCGGCTATTATTTCCTTGGTGAGATAATACCCGTCTTACTGCGTAGATCTGTTCGGATCTAGATCGTGCGGTGGTCAACGAATCAACCATCGGCGCTGGCAAACAACCCACGCAAGCGAGTGACCGGATAACAGGAGCTCGCGATTTGTTCGACAAATAAGGAAAGTTGTAATCTTTTTTCATTTTTTGTTTGATTTTCATTGTAACCGGATCTTATAAAAAGACCGGATCTTTGTAACGCAAAAAGTTGTTATTTAAGAGTGCAATGGAATCATCAATGAAGAAGAAAACCATTTTTTCCGCGAACAATAACTGGTCATACGAGTCCACCATCTTTTAGGTGGCGAATAGGCCCAACCGAAGCATCTAAACTCTATCGGAGGTAACTTTCTCCTAAGCTTGGCCAAACGATTCCTCACAGTAGGGGCGGCTGCTGACACCTCGTCTGGTGGCACGGTATCAAGGCCCAGAATCCCTAGTCAAAGGCCGTGAATATAATTATAACCATCAGAACCCGAGGTCTTATGATGGGAAATAAATCCACAATGAACTCGGTCACGATCATCTGTAAGATTCCAGGTTATCTGTCGTTGCACAGCCTGCGTCTCCAAATGAGTGAGAGAGTACTGACGAGGAATAGAAAGGATGTATAGAAGGAGTCCTTCATCATTATTCAACTAGTGCTCATCATCAAGAATCAGCTTAGCCGGATCCTCGACATGGTCTCCAAATAAATAACCACGCTTCTATAAAGCCTGAGTGGAAATAGAGTCTTCAATGAAGGTGGCATAGATAATCAACTGGCGCAGTGAACGACGCCCCCGTCTCGTATCAAGCGACAGAACTCCTCGGAACAACTCTTATCAAACTGAGGAGTCGGACCAATGGCCTACCTTTCAACAACAGAAGAAAAACTCTCTCCACTGCAACCGCTAGTGGCATGAGGAGGAAGGTTGTCCGCAGGGAATTCAACTGCAGCAAAACAAACATGGAATCAGAAAACTATTCATGAATTATACAAGATTGAATTCATCTCACAGGCTAGCAAGATAGAGTCATTCATTGAGTGATTGGCGAGATGATTTCGAGTGTCCTACACCAGAAGGATGGTATGCATCATCACGTAAGCAACATGGTAATGTACTCCGACCCACAGTGTAATACAACACGAAATCACCCTAATATGCCGGAAGACGTGAATTGGCCAAGCAAAACACATCTTTTGAAACCTCGATCCCCGTGAAGGAGGACGTTGGTTCTTCCCGAATGACCCGCGAAGGGGCCAAACGAGGGCATAATAGAACCACAAGTCATCCCGAAACCTCGATCCCCGCGAAGGAGGACGTCGGTTCTTCCCGAATGACCTGCGAAGGGGCCAAACGAGGGAATAATAGAACCACATGTCATCCCGAAACCTCGATCCCCGCGAAAGAGGACGTCGGTTCTTCCCAAATAACCCGCGAAGGGGTCAAATGAGGATACAGAAAGCATAAATGCTCACCCCCGTAAGAGGACGCTACGGGAACCTCCCTCTCGCTATGTTGAGAAGATGAGCGACTCCTATGAAATCGCGGTCGGCGCGGAGACATAGTTAACCTGCAATGAAAATCAACGGATCAGGTATAATCATAAATCCAAATACCCGAAAATTAAAAGGGAAATTATGAACTTTAACTAAAGTCCTATAAACATAATAGGATTTTATAGTTGAAGTCTAATTAAACCTATGAGTTTTATGCATACAAACAATGGGTTCAAATTGCATTTAAAACCCTCATGATCAACTTTTAGGTAAAATACCCAAAATACCCCTCATGTTCAAGGTTAAATTTTAGCTACGAACATATTTGAATTTGGCCATGATCGAGGAAGGAAAACCATCATCCTCAATATCCCACAATTTTAGCCAATTTTGCAAATAAACCCCTCCACAAGTTTCGGTCTAATTTGCACATACACCTCTCAAACTTTTGGTCATGGGTATGTAGTCCAAACTCTACAAATTTCAGCCCTAAAATTTCAGCCCTTTTGTAAATAAGCCCCTCTATAATGTTCGGTTGCCTTTTTACAAATAAACCCCTCAACAATGTTGGTCTTTTTTTGCATAAAGCACCCATCAAAATTTCGGCCAAATGGGCATGAAATTTTAGTTCTCTTGCATGAAGCTCTCCTCAAAATTTTGGCCCACTTATGCACAAAAGTCCCCCAAGAATTTTAGCCTTTAAATTTACATAAAACCCCCCAATTTTTGGCCATATTCAAAACCAACTCCGTGAGAGCAAAAAGCTATAATCTTTGCATACAAATTCATGAGTTCTTGATTACATACCTACATTACAAGAATAAATTTTCAATCTTTTCTACAAAATTCATAGATTCTTAAATCAAAATTAAGCATACAATGAGGATTTTTGAAAAGAAGCTTACCCAATTCAAAAGCCTAACTCTTGACGATGGAGATTCATCAAACCCTAGCTTTAAGAGAAGAGGATTTTTGGCCAATAAAGGGATAAAATCCGAATTTTTGAGGGGATGGCAAGGGTTTTTAAATGCAAGAGGTTGAATGGGTTAAGAGTTCTTGAAAAGAAAAAAACAATGGAGTTTGGATAGGAGGAAGAAGAAGGAGTTGAGAGGGAAAAGAACTCTTTTTGAAATTTGGGAGTTTAGGAGGGAAATGGAAGTACAACCACAACAAAACAAAAAAAAGAGGGAGGGTGTCTCGACCAAGGCCAAGACACCCGCGGGTGTCTTGGCCCAGGTCGAGCCCCTCGGGTATTTTCATGAACCTATATCGCCTAATTTCGTTGGTGGTTGGTCATTCTGATGAAAATCAACACAAAAGTCAAAGCCGAACCGGGCGATCCGAAACCATAGGTCAACGTCGGTCAATGCATAGCTCTAGGTCAATGTCAGCCAACACGTTACGATGAAAAAGTCAACACCGGGCGAGCCGAAACCCTAGGTCAACGTCGGTCAACGCGTAACACTGGGTCAATGCTAGTCAACACAATACGATAAAAGTCAACGCCGGACGATCCGTAACCCTAGGTCAACGCCAGTCAACTCATTGCAATAAAAGTCAACGGCGGGCGATTCGTAACCCTAGGTCAACGCCAGTCAACGCGTTGTGATAAAAATCAATGCCGGATGATCCGAAACCCTAGGTCAACGCTAGTCAATAGGTAACCCTAGGTTAACGCTAGTCAACGTGTTACGATAAAAGTCAACATCGGTCAACGTGTAACCCTAGGTCAACGCCAGTTAACACATTGTGATGAAAAGTTAACGTCGGGCGATCCGAAACCCTAGGTCAACATCGGTCAACACGTAACCCTAGGTTAATGCCAGTCAACGCGTTATGATAAAAGTCAACCCCGAGCGATTCAAAACCCTAGGTCAACGCCGGTCAACGCGTAACCCTAGATCAATACCAGTCAACGCGTTGCAATAAAAGTCAACACCGGGTGATTCGAAACCTTAGGTCAATGACGGTCAACGCATAACCCTAGGTTAACGTCGGTCAACGTGTAATCCTAGGTCAACGCTAGTCAACGCATTGCGATAAAAGTCAATGCTGGGCGATCCAAAATCCTAGGTTAACGTCGGTCAATGTGTAACCCTAGGTCAACATCAGTCAATGCGTTGTGATGAAGGTCAACGCAAGTCAGTATATCGTGATGGAGATGGTCGGTTCAAAGTCAACTCGATGATATGAGCCAAAATTAATTCACCAGTTTTGATTCAAGATTTTGATGACGGCCAGACGATAAACGCAACACCAGGAGAACTTCAGCTATTCACCAAAATATTGAATAGATTGAAAATCGAAGGAGTCAAGAATCAAAGCTAACTACAGGTCCTTTTACACTGACTGAAGGTTGGACCGATCATATCCAAAGCATTTTAGGCTCATCTATAAAAGAAACGAGACTGAAATACTTTGGAGGGGGTATCTGTAGGCGTTAAAAATTGCCTATAGGTTCCCGCACGTAGCTCAAGACGGAGAGGAGACAATGAACATCACTATTCGAGTCACATAAGCTCATTTGACAATGATGAATACATGAAGTGAGTCGACGGACCATACGAAGCAATAGAATTTTGGAATAATCGAAACACGAATGAATCGAGAGCTGCACATCACTTACGAAAGATGAAGCGCCCCTCGTGTCCTATTTACTCCACACATGATTCAATCATGAGAGCTTGTAGATCTCCTTGTCGGCTTTCCGATGCATTCTGGATTGCATGATTCCGAGTTTGGATAATGAAAATACGGCAAAAATGGGCGAAGCACACGAGACCAAGCCCTGAGCCAAACCGAGACACCACATAGTGTCTCGGCCAAGCCAAGACACCCATGAGTGTCTCGGCTTGGCCAAGACACTCTCAAGTGTCTCGGCCTGGCCAAGACACCCATGAGTGTCTGCACCCCAAAAAAGTTGATTTTAGCTGTTTTTGGCGGTTTTTCGACCGTTAACCACCTGGATTTGCTCCAACTAATAAAATATCATCCATGAACATGGTTAAGTGGTTACAACTGAGGATAAGAGGGAATCGGCCGTTCTTATCCAAAAATAGAGATCCCGAAGCCTATAAATACAGCCCTAGGGCCTTCATGTTTTTCAAATCTGGAATTCTCGAGCGTTGGCGAAGCCCTGTCGAACTAAAGACTGAAGGAGCATGAATTTCAGAAGAGTGGAGGAGATCGATCGAGTTCTTCAGCGTAGGAAAGAAGAGTTTGTCAGATCTGCAGTTCCCGTGTTCTTCCCTTGAGATTACCCCTTGTTACGGTAATCTTAAGAAGAGTAATTATTTCACCGTTGCCGAGATAATTACTTTGACTTCTTGATTCCTTCGCGAATCAATGAAGTTTCAGATCTAATCTAATTGTCAAGTGGTCCACGGATATTGACGTCCCCATCACCGGCCAAGAACCTATGCAAGCAAGAGTCAATAAACGAATCTTGTGTTTATTTTCGAGAAAGTTGTATTTTTTTTATTATTTGAATTCATTGTAATCGACTAAAGTTATAATAAAATCAATCACAAAGGCGACTTTCGAAGGAAACAGTATAAATCTAAAACTAAATTACCCAAGCTTGATATATCTTCATTGAAGCTCTTCTTGGTAAACTTAAACTTGCGGATGAAGCTTGAACTTGAATTGTATTGTTTCACTCTACTATTCCGCCAACCTCCATTGGATATGATCGTGAATACTCGATTCCATCCATCCTCTAACATATTGTTTACCTGGAATAGATACAAAACACAAACAGTAGACAAACAACATTAGTTGTAAATTGTTTATTAATTATCATCAAAACAAAAGGACCCAACAAGGATAATTTCATGTATTGTTTTGACTATGACTAGGAGATGAATAGTTAGAATAGTATATGTGTCTGTATGGATACCGTTGATGAGAACAACTTAGTACTACTTAGGGTAGTGCATCAGTATACTGATGAAGTAGGCCGTTGAGACCTACTTGTAGGATGCCTGAGGTGGTAGTCCATTCTACATGGTGATGTGATGAGGCTGGTGAGCCGTATTTGCAGGATACATGAATAGGTAGTCCGTTTCGCATGGTGATATGATGAGGCTAATGAGCCGTACTTGTAGGATGCCTGAGGAGGTAGTCTGTTCCTCATGATGATGCGATGAGGTTAGTGAGCCGTATTGTCTTAGTATGCCTGAGCAGGTAGTCCGTTCCACATGATGATGTGGTGAGCTATAGAACTTTACAAGAGATAGTACTGTGAAACTTCTGACAGCTTGAGTCTTAGGTAGGAGTTAATTATGAACATGGTCCACCGTTGAGTTATATTACGATGGGGTATATTGTATTGTGGGTTACACCAGATTAAGTACTTGTATACGTATCATCTACCCAAGGGTAGCCTGAGATATTTGGTTTGACAATTATGACACTATTTGGGAAGGCATTTTTGTAATGTATTTCTTTATCCTTAGTTTGGAGTTGACATTTAGCGATTCACAATTTGAGACACATGGTATATGTATGAGGATTTTCTTGTTTGGATTATTTCACTTGACGTACCAGTCTTGTGTCGTGGATTTCTAAATATTAACTCTATTTAGTACATGATAAATGATTTAGGTAGACTATGCATATTTTAGGTAGAGCCTCCATCATATGTAATAGCCCTTCCTCTATGGGCGGATGGAGATGATCTTTCTAGCGCTTTCACTGTTAATTTTCCTCTCTTTTTAGGAAGAGGATTAGAGTTTTGGAGAGCCGCAGTTGATGGAGTTTCTGCATAGTCGTCGTTAATTCTTGATAGTCAGCTTATGCTCCACATTAGTCTAGTAGTTGTTTAGTTGATTTATAGACTTATATTTCATTATGAAGGTTGAGAGCCTATGTACTTTTTAGTTGACTCTTGTATTTGAGATTATTTATTCTTATTTCATTTCATTGGATGTATATCTTATTCCTTAGTTGAGACTTGTTTATCAATGTTGTTGGATATGTATTCTTATGTTCTACTTCCTGATTTTATTTCTCTTATATATGCTTGTACTTGCACTATCTTTTATTATTTCTACTAGAAAGATATTATTGTGATGGTGAAACATGTTGTTGCACAGTGTGAGTGCAAGACAGGTTTGACATCCTTGTGTTAACCATGGACTACAGCCTTGCGTGAAACCAGGGAAAAGCTACTGCATTTGTATTTTTAATAATTTTATGTTGATCAGATGGATGTGAGATTTGTGCCATTAATCTTAGAATATCGAGACAGTGTTGTGGGTAAATTTTTGTTACTTTTTGTAAACGGAGACTGAAACCTAATTTTTAAATTATACATACACACACATACACACACTCACCTAATCGTTACTGTGCCACCAACCACCGCCTAATATTACTGTGCCACCAACCATTTTTAATTTTTTTTTAATTAATTAAGAGGATATATAAAGGGGGTGGGAGAGAGTAGGAGCAGGCAGACGTAGAGAAGAAGAGGGGGGAGAGAGAGAGAGAGAGAGAGAGAGAGGAAGAAAAGAGGGGAAAAGAGGGGATTTTTGCTATTCGGAGAGAAGGAATGAATCGGGATTCTAATTTTAGAGTTCAATAAAGACAAATTCATCTCTTTCCAAACTCATTCCCAATTAGTTTTGATCTTAATGAAAATTGAGGAATAGAACTTTAGATCAAATCCCTAAATAAAGAAAAGACATGATCTTGATAAAAATTGATGAATAGAATTTTAGATCAAATCCCTAAATAGAGAAAACACATGATCTTGATTGTTAGAACTGTAAAGATTTTACAATTGTCCAACGAATGTGTTGCTGTTCACCGTTGAAATTACTATTCACCGTGCGGAATCACTGTTCACTAACATAGTTACTATTTACCATTAAAACTACTATTCCCTAATGGGGTTACTGTTCACTACCGATGTTATTGTTCACAACCGGGATTACTATTCACCACCAGCGTTATTGTTTACCACTAGAATTACTATTCAGCGATAGTGACTGACAAGTCTTGGCATATCTTTGATCAGTCGACCGATCAGAAATATCAGTTGACCGATAGACTATTAGGTTTGAGTCTTTCTCTCTGGTTGGTCGACTAACTCATATCATCGGTCGACCGATAGAAGATTGTAGTGTGATATAAGTTGTGCACATTCGTCGCTGGTTGATCGATGCTCAAGGACAGTCGACTGACATGTTAAATTACTGATGAAGGATTTTTCCACGCTTGTTTGGTTGTGAACATGAGGTTCAAACCGTACGCACACACACGCGACCATGGACGCACACGTATGAAGTTTTAGCACACACGGATCACCGGGAGAGGATAATTTCATGTATTATTTTGACTATGACTAGGAGATGAGTAGTTAGAATAGTATATGTATCTGTATGAATACCATTGATGAGCAAAGTTTAGTACTATTTATGATAGTGCGTCGGTATACCGATAAAGTAGGTCATTGAGCCCTGCTTGTAGGATGCTGAGGTGGTAGTCCGTTTCGCATGGTGATGCGATGAGGCTGGTGAGCCGTATTTGCAGGATACCTGAATAGGTAGTTCCTTCTGTATGGTGATGCGATAAGGCTAATAAAGCATACTTGTAGGATGCCTAAGGAGGTAGTTCGTTCCGCATGGTGATGCGATGAGGCTAGTGAGCCGTATTGTCTTAGGATGCCTGAACAGGTAGTCCGTTCCATATGATGATGTGATGAACTATAGAACTTTACAAGAGATAGTATTGTGAAACTTCTGATAGCTTGAGTCTTAGGTGGGAGTTAATTATGAACATGGTCCATCGTTGAGTTATATTGCGACGGGGTATATTGTATTATGGGTTGCACTGGATTAAGTACTTGTATCCGTATCATCTACCCAAGGGTAGCGTGAGATGTTTAGTTTGACAATTATGTCACTGTTTGAGAAGGTGTTTTTTAATGTATTTCTTTATTATTAGTCTGGTGTTGACATTTAGTGATTCTCTAGTTATGAAGTCTTCGATGATGAGAATGCAACTTTAACTCTAGATATGAGCCCTCCTACTACAGAACATGCCGATCCACCAGTTCCTAAATTCGAAGATCCATTATCAACATTTATAAGCTCAAGATAAGGATGTGAGATTTCTTCGAGAAGATTGAAAAAAAAGATAGTAATGGTCGTATTTTTTGGCCAAAAGGCTAAATATAATCTTTGCGGCAAAGTCTTCAAAGCTCATTATAAGTTAGGGACTAAACACCTCAAACAACATTCAGCGAGCCACAACAGAGGGCAAGGATAATCTCAATCCAATAGTCGCTAATCTCTTCTCTCTCAATCATCTTCCACAAGTGGCATCGGTACATGGACCTACGATGCAATTCTAGCAAGGAAATGTGTCATCACGTTTATTATTCTTAAAATTATTCCTTTTAAAATGATAGAAGATGATGATTTAATTTTATATATATATGATTAGAGAGGGTCATCAACCTTCTTTTTAAAAAATTTCTCGTCAAACTTGTCAACATGATTTTATGAAACATTATTGAGAGGGGGAAAATAAAATTAACTGCTTATTTTTAAGATTAAATTATAATTGTCTTTAACTTCTAATATTTGCATATCTAAAGCAAAAACTGGTTATTTATGTATCACAGCATACTGGATTGATGATAGTTGGCAAATGTTTAAAAGAGTTGTTTCTTTTATTTCATTTGAATATGTTGGCCTCATGTTTATGAGCCTACTCCCTAATCTTGTTTTGATGATTACAAATAATTTTTAATGTTGTTTGTCTAGTGTTTGTGTTTTCTTATTAGGTATTCTAGACAAACAATGTATTGGAGGATGGATGGAATCGAGCATTCATGATCATATCAAATGGTGGTTGGCGGAAAGTTGAGTGAAGCAATGCAATTCAATCAAAGATTCAAGTTCAAGCTTCATCCGCAAAATTTACCAAGAAGAGCATATTCAAGATCAATCAGCTTGGATAAATAGTTTAGGTGTTATATTATGTGTGTTTGATACTTTTAGCTCAATCATATACAAACATACACTTTTTGATTTTATAGCTTTCAAGTTTATATATGAAACTAATATACATTCTCATATACATATACACTAGTTTCATATTTACATATGTTTGTGAATTATAGACTTAACAATATTGTTTTACATCTTCCAAACGTCAACAAATACATTTATAAGTTGTTTTGAACTTGTTTACAAAGATTTCATCAATATCAAGATTTAACAATTCAATAAAATTATGTTTATTTGCAAAATTAATGTTTATGGATTGAATACTTGTTTATACTATTTTCATATCTTGTATAAGTCTATAAATCCATTCAAAAATGTTTCAAGAGGTTGTTTAAGTATTTTTGTCAAAATCATGTGTTTTCGAGATTTCGTATTTTAAGTGATTTTGCAAAATGATGAGATTTCACAAATGAGAAGTGCTATTTGAAAACCATTTTTTGTAACAAGTTCATTTTCATATTTACAAGCATTCCCTAAAGTTTTATATTTTTTGGAATTTGTTTACTATTTTTAATTCAAGTTTAAAAATCAACATTTCTGTTTTAAACCTATGTATCTGAAATATCCGTTCGCAGTCGACCGAATTGGTTGCGGTGGTCGACCACCTGAAGTCCAGAGACTTTGCACTATTCTATGCCTTTCACAATCGACCGGCCATGGCTTTGCGGTCGATCGCTAATATGACCGTTGCACAGTAACGACTATTTCCAGATTATGTTTTCGTGTGGGTTTTTGGTCATTTTCTTGGGTTTTGGCTGATGTCTTGGGTTGTTATAAATACCCATGGCATTTATCTCTCCCACCAACCAAGAGAATGTTTTAAGAAAGTTATACAAAGGTTTAAAAGTTTGTTTAAGTTTGTTTAAGTTTGTTTAAGAAGCTTTTAAGCATTTTCAAGTTTCGATTTGTGAAGAGAATTTCACAAGAGCTAGAGGAGATCATCTTTGCTGTTTGAGCTTTAGCTCTTCTCTCTCTCCCCCTCTTGTTATCTATAGAGAAGTTTTTCTAAACTCATTCTAGCTATTTATCATTTTAATTATAATTTCCCTAAGCTAGAATTTTATTTGAGTTTAGTTTGTTTATTTAATCTCTTTGTTACACATACCCACTTGAGCTTTTAGTATTTTCATACATAGTATAATTGGGGTTGTGAGAGATTGTAATATTAAATTGTACTTAATTGAGTTCTCATCTTGTTTAGAGAACAATCATTTGATTTGTGAGCCTAATTGTGAGGATACAACTTGTAATACACTTGTACACCGAGAGGAGTGTGTGGTGAGACACGGGGTCGTCCCAAGAGGAGTGGGGTTAGTGGTAATGCCTAGAGGTAGGTCATAATTCCGAGCACTTAAGGGAGACACGGGCTAGAGACCAACACTTAGATGGTGTAGAGTGTGATTGCAAGAGTGTGGATTATAAAGTTTTCGGTGAACTAGAAAGCCGAGTGTGAGGTGTAAACGTTATTCGGATGAGCGTAGAAAACCCGGTTGTGATAATGGAGATCTTCTCGAGGTGAGGAGCGGAGATGTAGGTCAAGTGGTTGACCGAACTCCGTGATCATATCGTTTGTTTGTGTTTGTCATTGGCGTTCCTTTATATTTATGCTTATCATTTAAATCGCCTTTGTCAATTGCTTGTTATTTATATTGCCCTATCACTTTAGTAGTTTGTTTACCCTTGTGTTACTTGTATATCTTTGCACATATATTTATAATGTATCATTCTTGCTAGGATATTACATTGATAAGTTTTAATTGGCATAAAATCGGATTAGATTAGCATAAATCCTATTCACCCCCCCTCCCCCCTCTCGGGTTCCTTCCTAGTAGCATTAGGGTCTAACACAATATTCACTAATTAGTGTGAATGTTACGAATTCAATAATGGAAAATTAGCATAATTAGAAATGTCTGGAGAAATTTTTACTCTTTTATTGGATAATACAAGTAATAATAGTGTAGCAGTAAATCATATCAAATCATCTTTATTATTTCCATGTGAGGTTTTTTTGTTTTTTTTTTCATATTATATGCATATATCATCCTTGATATTAATTGTGCAAAGTGCATTCAAGAAAATTAGGTCAATGATAGAAAGAATTAGGAATATTACTTATTTTCTCAATGCTTCTGAAAAAGTATTAAAAGATGGAAACAACTTTGTAGAAGAAAAAAAACTACGAGTGCTAAAAAAAATTCCACAAGATGGCTGGTCATAGGTGGAATTCCACCTATTTAATGTTAAGTGTAGCAATAGAATTAAAGAAATTGTAGATGAGTTTATGAACTGCTACGCTTCTAATTCTAGTTCTAGTTCTTCCTCTATATATGGAATAACTGAAGAAGAATGAAACACTATAACTTGTGTAAATAATATGCTATAGTTTTTTTAATGAAGCTACTCTCTTTTATCTGGTTGTCATTACTCAACTATAACTCAAGCTGCTTGATAAGTTGTTAGATTTCAATTGGAAATAAAATACTTATCACAATCATATTATTTTGTAGAATTCAAAACTTGTTAATACTTATTACAATCATATTATTTTTCAAATATGATTACACAAATGGAAATAAAATTTAATAAGTATTTTAGATCCATTCCTATCATATTTGGTCTGGGCGTTCTTACTGATCCATGATTGAAGGATATTAAGCTCCAAAATTTGTTGAATTCTTTATATGAAAACATGGTAACAGATAGAAGGAATGTAGGTGAGAGTGAACCTATTACTGCTCTTATTCAACATAACACGATGAAATATTATTTTCAAAAATTATATGAAGAGTATGCAGCTAAACATGGTGGAAGTTCTCAAACTATGACTCCTACCGCTTCGTGCTTTATCCTGACTACGGGATTGTGTTCATTTGATAAGTAGATGTTAATAGACCAACTATATGGTTTTATTGATAGTGGCAGTGAAGGATCATCATCGATAAGGAAAGTTTCCAATCTTAAACAATATTTATATATGCCTTTACTTAAGACTCAAAATAATCAAATATGCGACATTTCACAATAGCGAAAAGTATATGGAACAACTTCATATCTTGTGCTTTCCATCATGGCTTATGATTTACTATCAATGTTAGTTTGTACTGCAATTTCGGAATATACCTTCAGAGCATCAGGACGTTTGATTGATGACCACAGAACAATGATAGAGCCATCTGCTATATAGGCGGTAATGTACTTAAAAGATTGGTAGACATTGGAAAAGAGTCTTTAAAATCTCAGCCGTGTTGCTAATATCAAAGATAGACTTTGGGCTTTAACGATAGCAGATGCAACGACAGACTAATTGGGATGTACTCATCTGTAATAAATTATTTTAGAAAGAGTTGCAAATGATATCGATATAGATGGGTAGGTGCCAACCTACTTAAGATATACTCATCTATAGCGATGTAACAAATTCCAAAAAAATATTATAATTGTTAGAGATTATGAGATTAATAATAAAATATAATTTCTTTGCAAATCACAACAATTTCATATCTTTGTAAATACTTCTAAAGTTACATATATTTTTTTAAACAAAAAATCCAATTTATTTTGATTTTTGGTAAAAAAAAAAGCACAATGTTTAAGCTAAAAAAATTAAAAAAATCTAGGTCGGGTCGGTGCCCGGTTGGAACTGAACTTGGTAGTTCTGAGCACGGGTATGGGCATGGCATTTTGTCAGCTCGACCCATTTGGACACCCTAGGTTCTATAGTAGTTACTCTAGAGTAAGGATAGATAAATGCTTTATTTAGTAATATCCTAAACAAATCACGATCCTTTCTAATTACACGTAATTAGTGAGCCACAACCCTTATCACATGCCTTCTCATCATGGCCATCATCTCCCTTATTCCATCAATAAGATCTTGCTTGGTATTGCCGGAATGAGTGGGAATGGAGTTATCATTCTTAGTTCGCATTCATGTGTACCAAACACATTATCCTTTTGAAAGCTAATTCACGCTCTTCATTCATTCCCACATTTTATGGGAATGTACATTCCTAATGATTTGAAAGGGAATGAGCATTCTCACTAAAATGAGAATGAAATTTGTAAATACATATAAACTATTCACAAACTATTTATTAATTATCTTTATCAAAAATAAAAAGATTTGCATTCCGCTTCATTTTCTAATCACACCCAAACGTGAGAATGAATATAAGAATTTCACTCACAATTATTCCATTCTCATTTGATCTAATTCTAGCGTACTAAACAAGGCGTAAGTGGGTCCCCCAAATATTCCTCACAAACACTTCCCCATCCCCTTAATCCCTTTTTCTTACCCTTCGACTTACTAAACTCATGGTCCTTATTCACTCAAACAGGAAGCGCAACTCCCACATCAAATCCATTCGACACAAATTTATCCTCAACCAAATCTTTATCTATAATTTCAATACCAAGGGCTGAGATGAAGTCACACAGAGTTTCCACTATCACATGGCATTTTTGACAATAGTGATTTTGGTAGAATTTAGGATAATATCGAGAAATTCATTTGACTAGATCTCAACCCTTAATATTGGATATAGAATAATGATTGTGATAATTGGATCCTCTCCGATTACCACCAAATTAGAGAGGAGCCCGAAACTTTCTACTCTATCATTAATTCTTCAAAGGGCAATGCATTTAAATAAAGGAAAAATTGCTTGGAGGAACCAAAAAAAATTTGGGTCATGCATCCTCCTCCACAGCCCCAAAACCATAACCCCCCAAACCCTTAAATTGAAATATAAGTGCAACCAACCCCCAAACAGTGTAGAGACCCATTGTTTAAGAAATCAATTCTCAAATTACTCTTCTTCCCAATTTAAAACTCAATTCCTTTCCTCCCCTCCCCTCCTCCTCCTTCCTCACCTGCATCCTCTCCTCCTCCCCCTTCCCCCTCCTCCCTGACCCCCTCCTCATCTCCATCGTCCTCCTCCCTCTTCCCTTTCCTCCCCTCCCCTCCTCCTCCCTCCTCATCCGCATCCTCTACTCCTCCCTGACCCCCTCCTCAGCTCCGTCCTCTTCCTCCCTCTTCCTCCCCTCCCCCCTCTGCGTCATCTTCAATGACCCCTCGCCTTCCACTGCCAGAGGAGGCGGTGATAATAAGACATGCGGTGCCATCTCGAATCTCGCTCACCTCGTCCTTAGAGACATCGTCAAGCCTCTCCAAGCCCTAGGTCAGATCTTGAACAATAGATCTCTGGAAGCTTCGTCGTCGGCTTGCTCTCTGGTTTTGTCGGAAGTTTCGCATCACTCGCCGGCCGAGGTCTTGAAGAACTTTAAGGTAGTGTCTATATGCTGCTTTGGTTGGTTATTTAAACATTCTTTTTTAAAGTACTATTTTTCTTTTCATTATTTATAGGCCTCAATGTTGGAGATATACAATGAAACCATTCGTGACTTGTTGGCCCCAATTCGTTCTAACAATTTTGATGCTAGTGCTGCCCATAGCAAATTTGCAATCAAGCATGATTCTAAAGGTAATTCTCATGTATCAGATCTTACAGTTGTGGACATTTGCAACATTAAGAAAGTTTCATTTCTCTTGTGACAAGCTGCACAAAGTAGGTGTTTGTCTCTTAAACAGATTTATAGTCCATTATGTTTTGGATTTAGACATGAATGAAAATTTAATAGCATTTCTCTGATAGTTGATGGTCACTCATATTTCTTTTGGATTGCAACAAATTTTAAGAACTTTAAGGAGATTCGGAGGCTGAGGATCGAGCTTCCAGCTAGTGAGCTCAGGGTTAAAGATGGATCTCTTTTGAAATGGAAGGCTGGTTTCGGATCTACGCTTGATAGTTGTGTTATACTTAGCCCTACATCTTCGTCATCGTCGAAATCTTAGAGTTCCAGCCCTAATTCTACTAATTCATCGGAATTATGCGGTGTTAATGATAGAGGGACAGAGGATTTGTACTCAATTTGTTGGTTCTTTTTCCCTTTTTAATTCAACTTTGAATCGTTTTTTGTACTGCAGATTGCTATGTTTTTTAGATTAATTTGTTGGTTCTTTGAAGGAAACTAGGTTGTGGGTTTGAAGAGTTATACTCTATTTGACGGGTTGAAATCATTTGGGGGTCTCTTTTGATGTAATAATAGCTCAATTTTGTGGAGAGGACAAAGGATTTGTACTCAATTTTGGAGAAAGAAAAAGAAGAGGAAGAAGAGGAAAATTTTTTTACTTTAAATTTGAGTTTTGAGTTCATTGTTTGTACTGCACATTACTGTAGATTGGTTCTACGAAGGAAATTGGATGGTGGGTTAAGATTGTAACTTCCTGATGTATTTTTGTTTGATGGGTTGAAATCCTTCGTAAGGATGATTTTGATCCAATAGAGTTCAATTTGGGAGTGTTGTTATGTTTCTTAATTATTCAAGGTTAAATGGGAAAATGAGAAATTTTTTGGAACATATATGTGTCACAGTTAACCGTAAATGTGACATGTCAGAACGCTATGTGACAAATAAGCATATCATATGATATTTCAATGTTATATGTGACAATTCAATCCTACATGTGACAGTTCTACCTTATATGTGATATTTAGATCTGATTTGTGACTTTTGAGTATTACATGTGACACTAAGACCTCATATGTGACTCTAACGTATTATATGTGAATATTAGATGTGTACTTCATCTACAATATATATTTCTATATGCGTACCATTCTAGATGTGTACTTCATCTGGTTAAGAATTGTAAATTGAAGTTTAGAGAGACGAGTTTTGCCTCAAGTGTTGCTCAACGTATTGTAAAATTATTGGAGTTTGCTGCATATAAGTATACGTTCGTTGTTATGAGTGACCTTTACTCGTCTCATGTGACAATACTCTATTATATGTGACTCTTATCTGTGTTTTGTGATATTTTGTTGTTGTTTGTGACGATTTTATATGTGACACTTGTCTGTACTTTGTAGTTAATTTTTGTTTGACACACAAATATGGGTTTTTACACCAATGGGAGCCTTATTGAGGGTTATTTGAACAATTAGCTCTTTGATTGCTGCGTCGGCGAGACATTTGGAAAAAGTCGAAAGAACCAACTTCTTGCTGCTTTTTTCTCTGTTTTGCATCAATTTTAATTTTCATTGTAGCATACAGGACAAATGCTAAGCTTTCAGTTTTTGTGTTTGTAATCAATGCAAGAACCTGTAGACATCTTGAGATGATTATAATAAGAAGAAGAAAGATGAACCCTTTGAGTTGATTAATTGAACTTATTTACTCATGTTGTAATCTTGTATGCTCTTAATTTGTTCCTTGCAATTGACAGCATTGTTGGTTTTGTGCAAATTTTCCATTTGGACGGTTAACATAGTTCATCTGTTTATAAAATTTGATAAGGAAATCGAAGTCAACTTGTTTAATTTTGCTATAAAATTTTGTTTGTCCTTCACGTGACAAGCTATCTTAGAATTGCTCCAGGTGTTCTTTTATGTGATATTTGTAGTTAATATGTGATATTTGCTATGTTATTCAAGTTTTTGATATTTATATAATTTATTACACTTGCTTATGTGACATATGATAGTTTCATGTGACTTATGATGGTTTCATGTCACATATGTTGTTTTTATGTGACGTTTATGTATTTTGTGTGGCATATGTTGTGTGTATGTCACATATACTTGTTATCCATGACATATGATGTTGTTATTATGTATGTCACATATACCTGTGATATTTTGGTATTATGTGTGACATATGCTGCTGTTATGTGACATTTTTATATTTTGTGTGATATATTCTTATTATCCATGACATATGCTGTTGTTATGTGATATTTATACATCATAGTGTAAAAAAACTGTAGAATGTGAGACTTCAAGCGTGCTCTCCATGTAATTTTCTTGGAGAATTTTTTTCCACTTCAGGACATAGATAACTATTCCATTTTGTTGCCATCTCGCAATGAGTATTCATCCTTTTTATAATATGCACACGAATGTGATCCATCATATCACAAATAAGAAGTGTTCTCGCCACACGAATCTAATTGTTGAAATATTCAGCAACATTGTAAGTGATATGACCAAATCTTTGTGTGTCAAACAAAAATTAACTACAAAGTACAACCAAGTGTCACATATAAACGATGACCGTCACAAACAATAGCAAAATATCACAGAACACAGATAAGAGTCATATATAATAGAGTATTGCCACATGAGACGAGTAAAGGTCACTCATAACAACGAACATATACTTGTATGCAGCAAACTCTAATAATTTTAAAATACGTTGAGCAACACTTGAGGCAAAACTCGTCTCTCTAACCTTCAATTTATAATTCTTAATAAGATGAAGTACACATCTAGAATGGTACGCATCTAGAAATATATATTGTAGATGAAGTACACATCTAATGTTCACATATAATACGTTAGCGTCACATATGAGGTCTTAATGTCACATGTAATACTCAAAAGTTACAAGTCAGATCTAAATATCACATATAAGGTAGAACTGTCACATGTAGGATTGAATTGTCACATATAACATTGAAATATCACATGATATGCTTATTTGTCACATAGCGTTCTGACATGTCATATTTACGGTTAACTGTGATACATATATGTTCCAAAAAATCCCACATTTTCCCATTTAACCTTGAATAACTAAGAAACATAACAACACTCTCAAATTGAACTCTATTGGATCAAAATCATCCTTACAAAGGATTTCAACCCATCAAACAAAAATACATCAGGAAGTTACAATCTCAACCCACCATCCCATTTCCTTCATAGAACCAATCTACAGTAATCTGCAGTACAAACAATAAACTCAAAACTCAAATTTAAAGCAAAAAAATTTCCCTCTTCTTCCTCTTCTTCTTTTTTCTCCAAAATTGAGTACAAATCCTTTGTCCTCTCCCCAAAATTGAGCTATTATTACATCAAAAGAGACCCCCAAATGATTTCAACCCATCAAATAGAGTATAACTCTCCAAACCCACAACCTAATTTCCTTCAAAGAACCAACAAATTAATCTAAAAAACATAGCAATCTGCAGTACAAAGAACGATTCGAAGTTGAATTAAAAAGGGAAAAAGAACCAACAAATTGAGTACAAATCCTCTGTCCCGCTACCATCAACACCGCATAATTCCGATGAATTAGTAGAATTAGGGCTGGAGCTCTGAGATTTCGACGACGACAAAGATGTAGCGCCAAGTATAACACAACTATCAAGCGTAGATCCGAAACCAGCCTTCCATTTCAAAAGAGATCCATCTTTAACCCTGAGCTCACTAGCTGGAAGCTCGATCCTCAGCCTCTGAATCTCCTTAAAGTTCTCAAAATTTGTTGCAATCCAAAAGAAATACGAGTGACCATCAACTATTAGAAGAAATGCTATTAAATTTTCATTCATGTCTACATCCAAAACATAATGGAATATAAATCTGTTTAAGAGTCGAACACCTGCTTTGTGCAGCTTGTCGCAAGAGAAATGAAACTTCCTTAATGCTGCAAACATCCAAAACTGTAAGATCTGATACATGAGTATTACCTTTAGAATCATGCTTGATTGCAAATTTGCTATGGGCAGCAGTAGCATCAAAATTGCTAGAACGAATTGGGACCAACAAGTCATGAATGGTTTCATTGTATAAATCCAACATTGAGGCCTATAAATAATAAGAAGAAAAATAGTACTTTAAAAAAGAATGTTTAAATAACCAACCGAAGCAGTATATAGACACTACCTTAAAGTTCTTCAAGACCTTAGCCGGCGAGTGATGCGAAACTTCCGACAAAACCAGAGAGCAAACTGACGACGAAGCTTCCAGAGATCAATTGTTCAAGATCTGACCTAGGGCTTGGAGAGGCTTGATGATGCCTCCAAGGACGAGGCGAGCGAGATTCGAGATGACGCCGTGTGTCTTATTGCCGCTGCCTACTCTGGTGGTGGAAGACGAGGGGTCGTCAGAGATGACACAGAGGGGAGGGGAGGGGAGGGGAGGGGAGGAAGGGGGAGGAGGAGGACGGAGCCGAGGAGGGGGTCGGGGAGAAGGGGGAAGATGGAGGAGGAGAGGATGCAGATGAGGAGGGAGGAGGGGAGGGGAGGAAAGGGATTGAGTTTTAAATTGGGAAGAATGGTAATTTGGGAATTTATTTCTTGGGGCAGTGGGTCTCTACACTGTTTAGGGGTTGGTTGCACTTATATTTCAATTTAAGGGCTTGGGGGTTATGGTTTTGAGGCTGGGGAGGAGGATGCATGACCCAAAAATTTTTGGTTACTCCAAGCAATTTTCCCTTAAATAAATTGCAATCACCCCATACAATTAGGGGGTGTTGTTTCATATTTTTTTTGGGATATAGTGTGGATTTCAAGTTTTGGGATGTAAAAAGAGGTTTTTTGGGGTTTTAGAATTCCATAAAACTTGTTTGTTTCAAAATAAGTTTTAGGATATTAAATCCCCAAATAATAAAAAAGTAATATATCTAAGGATTTGTAAAATCCTCTTTTTCATGTGGGATGTGGGGTGGATTTCAAAAGCTTTATACAAATTATGGATTTCAAATTCAAAAAAGTTTGAAACAAACAAAAATATTACAAATTATAGTATTTTAAATCTCAAAATATTATTAAAACAAATAAAATTTTAGGAATCTCAACCTATAATAAATTACCTATGGATTTTAAATCATATGGTAAAATTCATATCCTAAAATTATAGGATTTGAAACGAACACCCCATTAACCGATTGACTTTAAAATTAGTCAAAAAGTTCAAACTTGAACTGGAAGCCTATTGCAGAAAGCAAACAGTGAACCGCTCCTTTTCAAGTCGTACAGTTCAAAGAACCAATCAGCGGAGCTGTCAAATATCAAGCGGTGACCTCCTATTACCGGTCATGAGAGCACCTTTTTAGCTCTAGTCAGTAGTAGTGCTCAATATAAAATCTCTCCCAAAAATAAAAAGTCAAAAAAGTTCAAATCCAGCGAGAAACAGAGGGATGAATCCGAGCCCTCTGGTTCCTCCAAACTTCGTAACCCTAAAGCAACTCAAAGAGAAGCGCGAAGAAGAGGAGAGACTGAAGAAGGAAGAAGAGGAGAGAGTGAGGAGGGAAGAAGAGGAGCGCCTTCGAAAGCTCAAGGAGGAGGAGGATGATGAGAATGAGCGAGCGAGGCTTCGAAAACTCGAGGATGAGAGAAACTCCATCAAGGTTCCATCGGAAACCCTAGTTTCCAAGAGCCCGTACCGTCGCAGGGGGGCCCAGTGGAGACGGTCGCGGCAGCGGAGCGCGAATCCTGATGCACGGGGGGATGCCGGCGCGAATCTGAAAGCACGGGAGGCGGTGAATCCGGATGCGAGAGATGACGCGAACTTGGAGGCGCGGGTGGCGGCCAATGGGACTGTGGAGGAATGGAGGAAGAAGTCGGCGAAGACGAAGAGGAGGAACAAAAGCCAGAAGAAGGGCGCTTCGGAGGAGAAAGAGGGTGAAATCACAAAAGTGCCCCTCGATGTTAATCGAGCTCTGACGATCGAGAAGGAGAAGGAGAAGAATTTGGCGAAAATGAACCCGGATTTACCATACGCAGTTTATCGTCCCGTTAGGGGTTTGGGACCCGATAAGGATCCGATTGAGGATGTCGAGGAGCAAGTTTCGGATCTGAAAATCGGCGGGAAGGATCCGAATCGGAATCGTAACTTGAGACGAAGGGATCAGGGTTTCCGACGTGGATGGAGAACGTGGGTCTCTTCCGGCGGCGGCGGCGGCGGTATGATGTGGGTGAAGAAGACGAGGGAGTCTTAACGTGCACTAGCGGGAATATCAAGGTACCACTCAGCTCTGTTTTTGTCGTTTTTTTAGCCCTTTAACCGTCTCATTCTTGTGGACCCAGGGAGTTTGTTGGGATTTGGAGTTTATTGAACATAAGAAAACTGTCAGCAGTCAATAGTGAACAAAAAGATTAATGAAGAAGGTACCTTTCCCTCCTCTCTTGGGTGAGGATGCTTTTATGGGAATTCATATAAGATGTAACATGCATTTGTCATGTCTATGATATTTTAAATTGAAACCACTGATTGGAACTTGCCTAGTATAGTGTTATTAAATGATTTGCCTCTTCTTTTTGCTTCTTTCTGTCAGTAACGAAGTATATATCATTGTTCATTGCAATATCTATCTATTAGCTTTACAAAAATTAATGGGATGTCATGCTTAACATGCAAGATGCACAAGGTAGCAGTCTCTAAAGAATTGCCATGGTCAAAATTAAAATTGTTTTAGAAGTAAGAACGCACTTGGAAGTGCGGAAACAGATGTCAACAGGTTTTGCTCTTTAATAGCGTCGTGCATGCTCCACGTACAAATTTTCCGTCCTGCATAATGAGAGTGTGAACTGGACTTGTTATCAAAAGTTGATCATTGCTCCAATCATAAAAACTTGGTAATAGAATGTATCATATTACTTGTTTGAGAATTTGGATGGTCTAGTCAGGCCCTGCCTTTCAGGTTAGCGAGAATTATCATATATTGCAAACTGGAAACCAGTTTTTTTGCATGATTATGCGGCTCTAACATATTACCTTATTAAAATTGGATAATCGGGACCGGCATTGCTTCATTGTACCTGATTAATTTTGCTTTATCTGAATGGACGTTGTCATTAACACTATTCACCATACTGCTTTGACCCTCTAAACTGCTTCATTATATTCCAGATGAATATTAAAAGGGGGGCAAAAAAACTTACTTCATGTACTACACAATAGTTGTCGGTGCATGTTATGTTTAATTTACTTTAATGTGGATACGAATACAAGTGCTGGAAATGACACTGGTTGAAAAGTTCTAAATAAAAAGTTGTGTTGTTGGTCAACAAATCTTCATATTTTAAAACTTGAAACTCTTCTAACTTCTCATAGTAACGTAGAATCTGTTAATACTTAATGTTTAATCAATTCAAGCACTCAGAAATAGCAGAGTGGAAGTGAACAATGCTTTGTTATTTATTTATAGTTTACGTCAAGTGCTGTAGCTATTAATAACCATCTCAAACGGTGATGAATATCTCATGTGATATTTTTGCCATTTGCGATAGTATTGCCATTAAATGACTGTATCCTGAAGTATGGAAGCATCATTCACTTAGTAGATGTTATGGGAAAAGTAGACTGCTGAACATCTTTATGGCTAGTAGATGTTATGGGACAAGTAGACTGCTGAACATCTTTTGTGGCTTGTATGAGTTAGTTGGGGGGGGGGGGGGGATCTTCTTATCTAGTTTTTTTTTGTACATGCAAAAGAACTGTAGCTTATTATTTATAGTTTCAAATATAGTGAGAAGTTTGCGTTTAATAGCTGCTGCAACTTTGTTTTTTAGCATCATACTACTGGATCATTCTCTAGTTAGTCAAGAGTTTGTCCATGTGTGCCACAAACTCAAATGACTCTAATGCATACATGGAAACTGGAAACATGAGCTTAGCTACTATTTGCTGTTTCCCCTTCTCTTAATGTTTGAGGAACAGCTCTGGTCCTGTGGATTCATAACACTTTAGTGAGTGACCCACATCATATGTTTTTAGTCCTTTTTTGAGCTTTTCTACAAAAATATTGAGATTGTATCATGAAAGGCTTTAGTCAAATGTAGCAAACTATTGATTGATTGTGAAGTCGATCTATTTATTAAACATAGGCATCCATGCATGCAGAAAGATATTTAATACGTACATATGTAGATAGTTGTTTTCACCGTATTGAATAATGAAAATTGTTTATCATGAACCAGCCAGTAAACGAACTCAATGCATTCTGAGTTTTAGAAACTCTTGTCCGTGCATATAATCATTTGAAAGCAAACAATTTTCTGACAGTATAACAAATTATACTACTTGATGCAGTAGATCATCCATGGCAAGTTGATCATCCAATGGGAGGACTCACTGTATTCTTGTAAGTGTGAAAACAAGTTAACAACTTCATTCGCCTAGTCCGCCTAAGTGTACGCCTAGGCCTAGGCGGTACCTAGGCCGCTTAACTAGCGCCTAGCACCTAGGCGGAATCTAAACTACCCACCTAGATTTTAGGAATGTTTAGGGGAATATCGTCTGCTTATGTGGACTATACCCTTTAGGCATTGATCATGATTTTCTGTGTTGCAGCCTCCATGTCCTCCAACCTCCTTCAAAGTCCTTTAACTTTTAAATATGAACACTTTCACTATCTCCTCCGACTTGCAGCAAAACCTCCTCGACCGCCACTTAAATGAAGAACGAAATCCGCTTAGACACCAGTCTGGCACCTAAGCTTTCTATAACATTAACATTTACTATCAATTATTGTAATTAAAAAATAAAAAAGAAATCCTCCTAGGCTCTAGGCATCGAGTCCAACGCCTAGACCATCTAGCGCTTTCTATAACTATGTTAGTTATTATTTTAGCTATTTAGTATTCAACTATTTTGTTGTAAATTTATATAAATTTAATATATATTTTATCAATTATTATCATTAAATAATTTTAAAAATAGGCAAACACCTAGGTGCCGCCTAGGCTTCTAGGCACTGACTCAAATGCCTTAAACACTATAAGAGACAATGACGATATGTTGGGATTATTAAGAAATTGAGTATAGAATTTACCATGTATTGACCTAAGGCAGGGGATAGGTGAATTCTTGTTGGGATGCAATGTTTCTTAAAGTAGTAGCGAATACACCAATGTTTTCTGTTAAACAATAAAATATTATAGATACTCACTTATATTTTAAAAGCTACAACTACCCCCCTTTATATAGAGATACAATAACAAGAAGATTATTGTGTAGTCAATATGGGAATAAACACATTTACCCACAATTATTGTCTTAGTTACATTTCTAATATCTCTCAATTACCAAACCTCTAACTTATACTCCTAACATATTATTCCTAATATAACTATAAAATTATAGATCTCCATCATATAATCCTTAA
This sequence comes from Asparagus kiusianus, assembly GCA_022839385.1. Classification (NCBI taxonomy): domain Eukaryota; kingdom Viridiplantae; phylum Streptophyta; class Magnoliopsida; order Asparagales; family Asparagaceae; genus Asparagus; species Asparagus kiusianus. Next base: position 35,938 of record BQKN01067172.1, read on the forward strand.
TACTCCCCCTCAAGGTAGAGCATGTATCACAGATCTCCAATTTGTTACAAATAAGATGTACTCACTCTAATTTATGACACGACTTAAAAGGCTGAAATATTCTGTGACCTTTCTCATTGTAGTTGTCTAATCTTCTAGTCTTCTATTTGAATATCTTCCACCATGCAACCTCAACCAAAATCACCAAATGCGATACCTCGATCTTCTTCATATATCGACGAGGGAACTACCAAGCAAACGATCCTCACCAGGGACCCACCAAGCAAAGAATCATCTCTAGAGATCTACCAAACAAATGATCATCTTCACAGATCAACCAAATAAACTATCATCTCTTGGGATCAAACAAACAAATGATCCTCTAGGGATCAACCAAACATACGATTTTTTCACGGATCAATCAAACAAATGATTCTTTTTGAGATCTAAAAATAAATGATCATTCTTTAGGGATCTGCCAAACACTTTAGGGATCCGCCAAACATACAAAGCCGAGAAAGTAACCTTCATTAAACTAAACTCCGTACTACATTCTAATTTAGCCAAAATCTTTTTCTTTTTCGGTAGTTAATAGTGATCAAGATTTTTGGAATACAAGCAGTGATGGCGGTGGTCGACAAGTTGAGTAGGCGGTGAATGAAGAAAAATTGAGGTGACACATGCGGTGATGAGAACTGATACATCGAGGATGACTACTACTATCAATAATGGCAATCCTGATTATCAACAAAATCATCGAAAGCAAGATAGAGAAGAATTCGTGTCACTGTTCATTGTGAACAGTCATCATGGCACTATTTTACAGTGAACAGTTATAGCAATACTATTCACGGTGAACAGTATTGCGACCTATTCATGGTGACTAGAAAGAAGGGAGGTTGTAAGGTAGAGGAAGGAGTTTGATGGTGAGGGATTGGGAGGGGCTAGGGTTTGTGAGGATCTACGTTTTGTGGAGGTTAAGGTTTGCGTGGTTCTGATACCATGGTAAACAATAAAACATTATAGATTCTCATTCATATTTCAAAAGCTACAACCACTCCCCTTTATATAGGAACAACAATGTAGGGACTAAACACAATTACCCGCAATTATTCTTTTAGTTACATTTCTAATATCTCTTAATTACCAAATCTCTAATTTATACTCCTAATATATTATTCTTAATATACATATAACCAATGTTGAAAAAAACACGTTAAGAGGCATAAAATCGCGTTTAGCGTAACGTGGCGGTGGTAAAACGCGACATAGCGCTGTGAAATAGCGCAGTTAACAAATAACGTACGCCATATTCTTCGTAGCGTACGTTACGTGGCGTTAATTCATAGCGTTGCTTAACCTAAGTTATTTTGCTAAACCAGATTCTAACCTCATTCATCGTCTTCATCTCAGGTCCTCTGCTTCTTCTCCGGTCCGCTTCTTCTCAGCTCCTCCGCTTCTTCGCCCGCCTTGATTTTGGGCATCGTCGCCCGCCTGGATTTTGGGCTTCGTCGCCCGCTTGGATTTGGGCTTTCGTCGTCGGAACTTAGGGCTTCGTCGTCGCTGAAATTAGGGCTTCGTCGTCGAGCTTCGTCGTCGGGCTTCGTCTCAGATCCACGTTGTCGTCGTCTTCATTTCAAGCCGTCGTCCTCGTCTTCATCTCAGGTCCTCATCGTCGTCGTCTTCGTCTCAGACCGTCGTCCTCGTCTTCGTCTCAGGTCCTCATCGTGACGACGACTGATGTGTGAGAGAGAGAGGGTTGATTCGTAGAGAGAGAGAGGCGGGGGGAAGGAGATGATGAGGGCAGAAGAGGATAAGATTTTGGCTCTCTTTCTCTCTCTCTCTGTTTCTAGAAGCGGATAAGGGTGACTCGTGACTGTGGGTTTTTTTTTGGTTCGTTTATGGGCTGATTTGCACATATACCCTTAACTTATGTGTATTTTTAGATAAGAGGATAAGGGTGACTGTGGGTTTTTTTTTTTTCGTTTATTGGCTGATTTGCACATATACCCTTAAATTATGGGTATTTGTGAAAATAATTTTTAAATCTGAGTATTTTGAATGTTATATATCTATAAATTATTTAAACAATAATTAATAATTTAACCTACGTTACGCTATACGTTATCTCTATTGTAACCTAACCGGAGGTAAACGTTACGCTATGCGTTAACGCTATTTTCAACATTGCATATAACATTATAGATCTCTATAATATATTCCTTAACCTTTTTTATTTGTTTGAGAATATAATAATACTAAAACTAAATCCTTTATGTGGGAATGAGTACTTTGTAGTACTGGTATACTTATCTCAATCCTCCTCAACACATATATATAGTATTTAGAGAGTGTTTGGTTCTAGGGCTACCCAAATGGGCTTCGGGCCCGAGCCCAGCCCGACCCGGCCCAGATAAGGCCTGGAAAAGCCGGGCTCTGAGCGTGGGTCTTGACCGAGGTGGTGAAGCCCGACCCGGACCCGGCTCGGCCCAGTTTTTAATTTTATATATAATATATGTATATATATATATTTATATTTTTTAAATATAATTATAGTATGATATGGTCATTAATGCATATTTATATATATTTTTAAGTATATATTGTCATTAATGTATACTTATATATACTTACATATATATTTCCAATGCATACTATATATAGTTATAGTATGATATGGTCATTAATGTATATTTATATATACTTACATGTAATATATAGCTATATACTAATATGTAAGTATATACTAATACATATTTATATAGATATAATAAGATTAATCTAAAATTTTAATCAATTTTTAGCAAAAAATAAATAAAAAGGAAAATCCAGTCCGGAGCCTGGCCTGGTTTGGCCTGGACTCGGGCCCGGTCCGGACACCCCAGGTCCGGGTCTAAGCTAGGCATTTTGCCTGGCCCGGACCCAAAATTCAGGCCGGTCCGTTTGGACAGCTCTATTTGGTTCACCCATTTTATAGAAAAGTTTTGAGAATATACCAGACGATGATATTTTTGTAAATAATAGATTTCTGTAGATTTTTGTTTTTGTAAATAATAGATTTTTGTAGATTTCTGTAAACTATATTTGGTTCAAAAAAATTATAGAAATGTTTTCTATTAAGTAGGGAAAAGTGGGGTATTTCATAGAAATTAACTTCCTCTACAAATGAGAGGAAATTCCTAGAAATCTAACACTTATATTAAAAAAATAATTAAGTACACCAGTATCATTCCCCATGTGATTTCCCATGGGCATTGTTAGAACCTATTTTCTATAAAGTGATATCCAACCAAACGAAATAAAAAGAAAACAACCTATTTTCTATAAAGTTAGGAAATTTTTATGCTTTGAACCAAACAAAGAAATAGCAAAAAAAAAAAACAAGAAATATAGTACTCTTTGAGTTCTATAAATTTTTCCTACAAATTTATAGAAATATAAGGAAATCAAAATTTGAGCACTTTTCCTTTTTCCTTGTCCTTTTTTTAATAGAAATTGAACCCCTTAGTGAAAAAATTCATGCACTTGCCCACATGGGTGTGCATGCATTAACCTCCTAAGGCTTCTAAAGATGTGGTTATTAATACTAGATATTGAACTGTTAAATACATTATAATTTATGTTTTCTTAAACATGTTTAATGGTTGATATTCTCTGATTCATTGTTAGGTTCTGTTATCACGGTTAACTGTTGAGTATGTTGAGATTTATATAATAATAACCGAGTTAATTAGACAAGGCAGGGTGATAAAAAGAGATCTACTGTATTCTTGGGTGTTGTGATAAACAGATTCTATTTTTTCTTTGGATTACCGTAATTCTTCTTCCTAAAGAGTCCTAGAATCAGTTCCAGTGCTGGACTCTATTTATAATATCTGCACTATCATCTTTCTTCTAGTTCAAAATCTGACATATGTATACCATGAGCAAAGTTCACAATTAACATAGATAGCGCAGCCAATAGGTGAAATATGAGGATGTTGGTTTTAAGTCTGACTGGCAAACATTGCATGCATGGTTAAAAAACTTTACGTTCACTGCTGCCATATATATTGTCAGACTCAGTCACCAGAAACCTGTTCATTGAATTGGTTGGATGACCATAACCTTCATGACCTAATAGGTCATATTGTATTCCTATCTATTTGTTTGGAATATGCATAAGTTGCCCTCAGCCTCCTACCACCCCTTTTCTTATTGTTAATGGGTTAAAAAACCAAAGTTGCTAGTTAAGTATTTAATTTTTTTTAAATTACTTGCTTGAGGATTTACAAACTCAAAATATGAAATACCTAACAGTAAGGACACTTGAATCCGAAATAGCAAAACCTGTAGAGGAATGAGGGTTCAAGAAGCGAAAGGCAAAAAACTAGGGAGAAAAGGGGGGAGAAGACCCTTAATTAAGAAAACACATCGGGAGCACCATTATAATTTTCTTAGCAAGCACATTCCAGCTCAACCAACATATATGCCTTTTTCAAGTATGAAACACTTACCAATTAGGTAAAAAAGCCAAAATCAAATCCAGGAAATGTGTCCAATTTGATTTGATGTAACCTACCGGCAAGGTTTTAAATATTAGATATTGATGAAATATCGGATGACCAAAATCCATATTAGATTGCGAATATCTGGGATATGTAGTAAGTATCGAGGTGCCATGACAGATGATATGCTAAGTATAGTATGATGCCCTAAGATGTAATCTGGACATGCTTAATAAAATCTAAGCATACAAAAAATATGAATTATATATGTTTAAAATTACTAACCAATTGTAGAGCCTTCAAGACAAAAAGCCTACTAGAATTTTGCATAAAAACTTATCCACAGATACATTGGCCTACATATTGACTGATATATCGGCCATGTTATGAATATATAACTCAAAAATTGCCAAAAAGCAGTAAAGGATAATGAAACCATATCATTTTGTGAAGGATATATCGGCTGATAATATCCGCCTGCCATGTCGGGGATATTAAAAACAACGGTATAATTCAAATGAAATATGACATTGAAGAACACGGAAATGTGCGCAATCAGTTTAAACAAGGAATCATGGAAGTTTAAACTTTCATGACTCCAGAAGGGATCTTGCCTTTGTCACAATGAATGACAATAAAATAGATATCTATAGTTTTTCGTAGCATTTGAAACTGATGCCATTTATAATGACCATTTATGCATTTATAAAGTTCCATTCACCACTTTAACATAATGACCATTTATGCATTCATAAAGTTCCATTCACCGCTTTAACAGTTACTAGACACACTTCATAGTTCATTTTCATGTTTACGTGAACAATCCAAGAAAATTCAAGATACTCAAAGAAGCTTCAAATCACCATTCCAAGGTGAGAAAACTATTCCATTTCATTATCAGAGCACCTATCATATGTGAAGAATGTTAAAGCCTAGTAACATCGAGTAAATGACTAAACTGATTTACCCAAACTAGCAACCAATTCTAATGGTTTATATATAGTGATCGTATGCATACTATATCTAACTTTTGATAATGCGCAGTTGCTTTCCTGTGTTTTTTTCAATTATGGATAAACTAAGAATTGACATTACTGACGGTAGCTTATTAAGTAAATTTAGAATATTGTGAGAAGTTTGAGTATGGTTAACTGCTGCAGCTTTGCTTTTTAGCATCATAGTTATGTATCATTCTATAATGAGTCAGGAGTCTGTCCATGTATATGTCAAATAACTCTATTACATGTATGGAAACATGAGCTTAGCTACTGATGCAGGAGATGAGTTAACTTATGGTAATGTTGCTTATTTGCAGTTTCCCCCTTCTCTCTTGTGAGGAACTGTCCTGATCCTGAGGATTGATGACACTTCAAGTGAATGGCAAGTCATATGTTTTTAGTCCTCTTGTGATATTTAGTACATAGGTATGAAGATTAGTAAAGGCCCAAGTCTAATGTGCCAAACTATTGATTGATTGTTTAAGTTGATCTATCTATGCATTCATGCACACGGAAGGATATTTAATATATACATTAATACCTGTGGATATAGTTGTTCAACATGGACTGGGCAGTAAATAAACTTGATGCATTATGGGTTCTTGAAACTCTTTTACGTGCATATAACTGTCAGAAAACAGGTTTTTTTCGGCAATGCAATAAATATACTTGATGCAATAGTTAGAAGTTAGCACAAAATATAATTCATGTACAGTTCATGAAGAATGGAGTAGATAATCCCAAGGTTTTAAATGTCGTATGTCGGGTTCATGTCGGATGGCTGAAATTCATATCGGATAGCGAAAATCGGGGATATATCGGGGGACATTGACTAAATATCGGATTGTCATATTGGGTAGTGCGCATATATATGATATCATGTCCTAAATGTAATCTAAGTATTCATAAATTCAATTTAAGCATACTTTATAAATTCTATAGACTAAACATATAAAAAAGTAAATAATATATGGATTTGGATTCATAAATTCTTTCTATCAAGTTCATAAGAAACCCTTAAACATGAGAACGGGTCAAATGAGTTTGGGTATTTATCACTAAACCCAAACCTGCTAACAAAAAACAGATCTTAAAAAAAGTACATTATCGGCCGATTTTTCAAAGCTAAAAAATAGACCGATATGCCCGATATGATCTTGATATTTCCGATTTGTCCCTGAAAACAGACATACGAGTTGAAAACGTCCATGTCGTGTCGGTCAAGCCCTCAAACCGATATGTTAGACGACATGTCGGACATATCGGCCGACATTTAAAACCTTGGATAATCCATGGCAACGACTCACTGTGCTTTCTAGTAAGTGGGAGGAACAGCTTACTTCTGCCCAGGTTGTTTCTAAGTATTTTTAACAATAGAACATATTTGGTACCATGGTCATATATCTTTGTGCTATAAGATTGGCATGCAGCTGGAAGGCAGGTAATAAGGATGCTTGCTGCTATAGCTATCAAGTTTCTGAATCTCAAGTCACTGACATTTAATGTAATATCTGTAGAATTGGTTTTCAGGCTCAGGTTTCAGGCAGACAGTTTGGCTGTCAACCGACCGCCCGGGGCGGTCGACCGCGTTCGTGCACTGTGTTCACTATGCATCTGGATCAGTGGCGGTCGACCGCAGAAGTTTTTGTTTTCACCGCGGTCGACCGGCGCGGTCGACCGTAGAAGTTTTTGGAGATTGAGGCTGTGTCTGGGATTGAGGCGGTCGACCGCGACGGTCGACCGCCGAAGCGGTTTGGGCCTGGGTTCTGTTTCCCGACCCGTTACGCTTGAGAGTTGTATATAAACCCTAAACTCGTTTCTAGGGTTAAGCTTTGGAGGTTTTGAGCTGCTGAAAGGGGATTTAGAGGGTTTCCATTGTTGAAATTATTTGGAGAGATCAAGAGGTCTTGTTTGAGGGTTTGTAGTAAGATTTGTAACCCTAATTTGTATTCCCCTTGATTTCCATTAGTAAACTTTCCCCTCCTTGCCCCGTGGACGTAGGCACATTGCCGAACCACGTATATCTTGTGTTCTTGCTGTGATTGAGTTGCTTGTGGCTATTGTGATCTATTTTGGTTCTTGTGTGTGCTTTTGATCTTATCGAATCGGGCTTCTGCGGCGCACAACAATATCTTGACTACAATTAACCAAGCATATTTCTTTGGAAATAAACGGACCGGATGATCTTTTGATTGATTTCTAGTGAAAAGCTTGTATAATGTGAGTATTGGTCTGTAAGACCTGATCATTGTTTATCTCTTATTTCACCCAAAAATGCCATCATACCAGATGTTGGGGAAGTAGAAGTTCTCATTTGGTATCTGAAGGAGGCGACGACAATGCATGGGGGTGGGTTTTGAGTTGTGGAGTATAGAATTTACCCTGTGTTGGTCTAAGGGGATTGGTGTACTCTTGTCATGGTGCAATGTTTCTTGAAGTAGTACCAAATATGCCAATATCTTCTTAGAGATTATCCCTCTGCGTACTTGAGAATATAATGAATACTGAGACTAAACCCATTATGCAGGACAAGTACTTGATCAACTGGTGAGATTTTTGTAACAATAAACGAGTTAATTTCAGAAGGCAGGATGATAATAAAAAATGATCTACTACATTCGTGGGCATTGTGATAACCAGATTCCATGTTTTCTTCTTTGGATTAGATTAGTTCTGTCCAGAAGAATCCTCTTAGAACCAGTTCCAGGGTCGGACCCTATTTGTAATATCTTTACTAGCATCTCACTTTCAGTTCAAACTCTGGCAAGTGTAACCATAAGCTAAGCTAATATTTAACAGATAGCAGATTCATTGACAGGTAAAAGTACGAGGGATGTTGGTTTTAAGACTAATTCTCAAAGCCAACTGACCCAACTCACAAAAATTGCCGGTATGGTTAAATTCCTATCTATTTGTTCGGAATGAGCTTCAAAACTGACTCAAGTCACTCAACCTCCTGCCAACCCTTTTCTTGTTGTTAAAGTGTACAAAACTGAGATTGCTAGCAAATGAGTGGAGATAGTGGCGGTCCTTCATTTTCTTATAAGTAATTGAAGTTGTTTGTTAGCATACAGCAAGACAACCGAACCTGACTGCTAGTGTCCTATTAAAGGTTAGTATCCGAATTGGTGAACATATCCAGGATGAGATTTTGAGCAGAGAAAAAAGGGGCTTCAGGAGTTCGAAGTTTGTGGATCTTCAATGGAGAATGATCCATTCACAGAATGATCATCTCCCATCTCAGTATTTATCAAATTCTATGCACTGCATATTCTTCTTTTTAGATGGACCGCAAATGGAGGGTAAACTTAAATGCCAAGAGAGGATGATTTCATAACAACAGCAGCAAATTTTTTTAAAATTTTAATTTTATTTTATTTTATGTATTTTATTTTTTGAGAAATCGTGTTAGTACAAACAAAGATGTAAGGGTGTGTTTGGCAACTACAAAAAGAGACTAGACTATGATTAGTTTTCCTTCAACTAGGCTAATGTTGGTGCAACTTAAGATTGATCCAAAAGAGAACTAGTTTAAAGGGTAAAATTTTAACTAAAGAAAACTAGTTAAACTCTTGTTCAACTTTTGCCAGACTAAAAACTAGCTTTTGGGTTAAGGTTGACCCCTCTGAAGTACGGATTCGCCCCCGGAGGTCATGAATCCGTGTCCGACTCGAATCGAACCCGGATTTGTCACAACACGTGCATGACACGTGTCGGACACGGTCAATCCCTGTCCGACACAAGTCAACGGTCAAATTAGGCTCGGACACGGTCAAAGGAGCTCGGACACAGCTCGGATTCGCTGAAGGCCGATTCATTCAGGTTGCGGGTTTGGTTGTTAAAATTCAACCCGAACCATTCGATTAAAAAACTCATTCCTATTTCTCAAATCTCCCGTTCGATTCGATCCACAGCTGACTCAAACGAAAGAAAATAAGAAAAAACCCTAACCCTAACCCTAATCCTCTCTCTCAATCTCTCAGCTTCCACTTCATCTTGAGGTACTTTTTGTTTACAAACTTGTTATTTTGTGATAGATTCATATTTTAGATTGTTAGTTGAATTTTATAATTTTTTCTATATATAATAATATTTTTTAAATCATTGTCGTCTCCCCGTATCTTATATTTTTAGATTTTGTCGTATCCCGTTTCCGTATCCGTGTCCCGTATCCGTATTCGTGCATCATAGGTTGACCCACTAAAACTAGTTTTGTGAAGTTGCCAAATACACCCTAAGAGTCCAAATATAGCATTTGGCATGAGTAAAAAGAACCGTATACTCTCAAAAGATGTTTACCGGCGTCTGGTATGAGAAAACAACTGTATATTGTCAAATGATATACTAGGTAAACAATCTCCATGTATATACAAGGATAAGTAATTAGTCAGTAGTCTGGGTAAATTTATTTAGTCCTTTGCTGATTTCACTAGGCCTAAACATTCTTCAGATGACGTTGAAATGGAAGAGTTATTATCACCTTGAAATGATGATTTGATGTTTCTACTTGAATTTTGTTGGATTGTTCACTTCAACATGAAACGAACCATTAGGTGTCTGAGAATTGTTAAAGTGGTGAGAGAAACTTTGTAAATGGATAAATGATCACTACAAGTGGCTTTAATTTCAAATTCTACCAAAAGACTGCAGGTATCTTACATTCTATGGCTATTCATATTTCATAGTAACAAAGGCAGGATCCCATCTAGAGTCATCAAGATTGAAAGTATCATGGGTCCCTTCTTGGACTCTCCTTTCCATACCGTTAGCAGTTTTTTAGGGTAAAGTTCATTCTACAGGTTTAGTTAGAAAAGTGATTCATTATCAAGGATCCGTTTAATCCAATATTCTGAAGTCTTAATAGCTGGAGTAAACAACCTGAGCTATGATTGAATATTAAGTTGCATTATGATTTATTCTTGAGAGGGGAGGGACTAGGAAAATTCGGGTATGTAGATATCTTGAGAATTTTTTTTCTTCTGTGGTTGCTTAAAAGGCAATAGTAACCAATATGAACAAAGAGACCTGAACAGCAGAAGGTACTGTTGCGCGCAGCGGAAATTTCGGCAGCACTTCGGCAGCACAACAAG
>BQKN01067177.1:0-28310 GCA_022839385.1 Asparagus kiusianus
TTACCAAGTGTGCAATGGAATCAGTAATGAAGAAAGCAACAATTTTTTTCGCGAACAATCTGGCGACCACAGTGGGAGCCACCGATCTCGCTTCCGAGATCGTTGCGTTGCAGCCGTGGATCCCGATCCCGGTCGTGGAGGAGGTCGAGTATGAATTCGACCAGCAAAAGTACGAGGAGTATGTGTCCTCATCCGGATCCACCTCCCCTCACAAGTCCAAGTCTCCAAAGTTCTCCTTCAGGAGAAAAGTTCGTTGGTACGAAGAAGTTGAAGCTACCAACGAAGATCTCGCCCCGCTGGATGCCGAAGCTGCATCGGGTGAGATCTCTCTAACTTTCAACCAGGTCAGATCTACTCTGGCCAAATCTTCCGTTGCCGAGGGCGTGGTGACTCTCTCAAAGAGAGCCCGCCAAAGGCAACGTCAACGCCTTGCGAAACAATTCGCAAAGGCAATGGAATCTGTGGACGGGATCCGCTACAACACGGATCTGAAGAACAGAAGAGGCAAGCAGCCTCAACAACAGATGAGTGGCAACTCCTCCAAGCCGCCAACCAACGAATGGATCCGCATCAAACGGAATCGTTCAACACTTGAGGAGCGCATTCACAAGCGCCGCACACTCTCAGCGCAAGCACGGGCTCAAGTCCAAGAAGCCCGTAGAAGGTTGCAGAAGGAGATGGCCAAGAAGCCGCCACCAACCCGCCAAATATGGAAGCCGAAGTCTGAAACCGCAACTCAGGCTAAGGAACAATCAATACAGCCTTCAAAACGAGTTCAACCTCCCGAACCATCCCAGAGAAGGAGGTCAATCTTGGAGCGCCTCGGTCCAATTCCCGATGAGCGCGGCAAAGTTCATGAACGCTTGGGCCCGATGAAGAAGCCCCGAACGACTCAACATGCTGGGGGTCACTGTCACTTTCAGCATGACAAGGAGTTCAAAGCAGCTGCGCATGCCAATTTGCGCATTGAAGTCCAGGAGCCCGCTGAGAACACACGCCCACAAAGGCATGTTTCGAGGCGCGTAACTTTTGAAAGCCCAAAGAAGGCAATTCATTCTCAGAAGGAAGCGTTATCGTCCGATGACGATGACGTTATACCTGAGAGATCGTACCAACACACGATAGGTTGCTCCGACTTTCATACGGACGAGCTGTATTATCGTGCTGGGGGTACGAGCAGAGCCAGAAAGAGAAGTCCTCATAGGCTCGAAACTCAATGCCCCTATTCCAAACTCATTCGGGCGGTATTGTCTGAATGTAACTGCATCAAGACGGTCCCCGAAAGAGTTTCGGTGTTCGAAAGGCTCAGCACTGAAACCCCAAAGCCAAGGCCTAGGCGTTTCCGACGAAGAAGAGCAGTGGATGAAAACAGAGAATTCCCGAGGGTCACCGCTAACATGACCAGCAAAAGGACATCGACACGGGATGATCTCGAGTCGGTTCTGAAAGCATCCCGGCATCTAACCCATCTGCAGTCTGGAGCCATCGCACGAGGAACTTATGGCAGGGTTCGGATAAGACCACCTTCAGAAGATGAAGAATCGGATGCTTGCTCTGCGGTTGCGTCTGACAACACCGTATCCAGCGAAGGAGAACCCCGCGAGTCATTCATGATAAGCGCGGAACAAGTGGCCAAGATGCTCGAAGATGCTATGGCCAAACAACAGGAGAGCTTTAGGCTCGAGATGCAGATGGCCATGCAGACTATGAAAGAGATGCATGAGCAACAAATCCAGGCATTGAGGAACCAACAAGGTGAACCAAGTCGTCGTAACCAGAACAATCTGGAAGATGAGGACACAGGGGTAAACGAAACTCATAATGCCAATAATCCTCCCATCAATGTAGGGGGTGGTAACGAGGATGCCAACGAAGGTACAGGTGAAAACCTAAAGATCAAAAACCTCGAGAGTAAGATCAATACGTTGATTTCTGCTCAAGAGGTGAAGAAAACGGGCATTCCTTGTCCATACCCAAGAGAGTGGGAATCAATCCCCTATCCGACGAAGTTTAGTCTAATCAACTTCACGCCGTTCGATGGGAAGGGTTCCCCCACCCAGCATTTGATTTATTTCAAATCGCACCTGGGTGTTATCTTCGGCAATGAGCCTCTGATGGTGCGGTCATTCGTTGGCACTCTTCGCGGAGCCGCCTTCGATTGGTATCGCCGCCTCAAGCCAGGAAGCGTGAATAGCTGGGACGACATGGAGATAAAATTCCTTGCTAACTTCTTCGACGATGACACCGAGATATCCATCGGAACGTTGCTCGACGAGAAGCAAAAGGACGGGGAACCGGTCGAAACCTTCGTCAAGAGGTTCCGGAACAAAGCATTGAATTACAGGGACCCGATCACCGAGGAGTTCATTCTCCAGACCTACCACAACAACCTCGCATTGGACGTGTTGGAAGCAATGGGGACAGCACCGTCCAATACTTGGAAAGACTTGAAGGTCTGAGGGGAACAAGCTGAACGCTTCCTCCGAAGGAAGAAGGCCGAGAGGAGTCAATCGACGACAAATCCTTCGAACTCGAACTTCGCCTCCCGTGGTAAAGGAAAGACACCCGCAACGACTGTCGATGCTAATCAAACATCGCAACAGTAGTCCCGGAGGCAGCAAAAGACTTTGGATCAGAGGCCTCAAAAAGAGTACTCCTTCAAGGACGAAGATGTTCCAGCCATCTTCAAATCCCTCCTTGACAATAACAAGATCAAGCTCCCACCGGTCACGAATCAGGAGGAAGCTGACGATATTGCGGATCCGAAGTACTGCGCATACCACAGGAGGATCCTTCACCCAACCAAGGCGTGCTTTACACTCAAGAATAGCATCCAGACCTTGGTTGAAGCCGGTGTCATAACGCTAGAGTGAGCCAGTTAAAAACGGCATAACTCCGACCGGTATAAGAGTATAAACTGCTTCCTGCCACTCCGAAGAGTATACGAGTATAAACTGCTTCTCAATCCTCCGACCGGTATAAGAGGTTAAACTGCTCCCTGATACTCCAATAGGTATATGAGTCTAAACTATTTCCACGGGAAGTTCCTGGAGAATGCCATGCGGGGTATTCTTAAGGATAACCCGATCATGCAGCTGATACAATGATACACCCAGTTTTGCAAAGAAAGCTGGGGGTGGATAATTCATGTAACGGGAAGTTCCCGGAAGAATGTTAAATGTAATATTCTTAGGGATAACCCGGTCATGATGAATAAAGTGATAAACACTAAACTCCTAATTTCCAAACACTCTTTTGCTGAGATGAAATCCGATCACTTCATTAGATCAATTTTCCCTCACAAAACTCTCATTGGTGTTTGACGACTCATAGTCTCCACCACAGAATCCCCCACCGATCAAACTAATTGACGGTGGGTCCACTAAAATTCCTTTCGGTTAAATCCACTCAAACTTTTGATGTATCTGTGCACTCAACACTCCTATTGTTAGAGTCCAGATATAATACTTGGAATTTTGATATCAATCCTTGACGAATTGTCAAACCCCTTTGTGTTAAGTCCTTATAACTTAACACCAAGAATACCCCCTTTGAGTGATTTGTACGAATCAACATTCTTACAGTAATTTGTACTCTCACTCTCACTTTTTACTTGGTCAAACCTTCCTACAGTTAGGGCCAAAACCAAAATCCCCTCTCGATTCCTTCAATGAACGAGAGGCCCGCAAATCGAGCGATCAAACCTTCTTACAGTTAGGATCGTTTTAAACCCCCCACTTGGTCAAACCTTCATACAGTTAGGACCACAGCCAAAATCCCCTCTCGATTCCTCCAATGAACGAGATGTCCGCTTTCAAATCGAGTGATCAAACCTTCCTACAGTTAGGGTCATCTCAAGCTCTAGTTTGGTCAAACCTTCATACAGTTAGGACCAAAACCATAATTCATTCTCGATAAACGAGAGATTCATCTTTACTTTGGTAATCAAACCTTCTGACAGTTAGGGTTATCCGATTCTTTTCGATTCTCGGAGTGGAGATCCCACTCTTAGTTTCACCTTTCCGAATTCTGGGGGTGGAGATCCCACCTCGAGCTTCCTTTCCTTCTTTGTTTAGGGAATAGAATATAAAATTCTTCCTTCCCACACCAATCATTTTCTAAGAATTTTGGATTCATTCTAGGTATTTTATCCCGAAACCTAAGCAGTGATAAGTCTGCGCCTAACACGCGCTGCCGGTTTAGTCTTTCTCCGTAGAAGAAGACACCAGAGTTCGATTCTGGGGTACTTTATCCTGAAACCTAAGAAAAGATAAGTCGGCGCCTAACACGCATCGCCGGTTAGTTCTTAACCGTTAAAAAGAACACTCGCACACATATTCAACATTGTGGCAGGTTGTTATTAATAACGCCAAAATCCATGCCTTATACGCATGGGGAATTTCATCCTGAATCCTAAGAAAGGATATGCCGACGCCTAACACGCGTCGCCGGTTTCCATATTTGGCGGGTTGGTTGCAGAAAGAGATGGCCAAGAAGCCGACGCCTAACCCGCCAAATATGTAGGCGTATAAAACTGCCTATAGGTCCCTTAACACAGCTCGACGACGCCGATTCAACAAACAGACCATCGGGCGACGTATCCAAACAAAGCTGTTAGCCCACAATGCAGAAGCCAAGCGATATGTGACGAAGCGAACTAACGAGGCTAACAAATCGCACGCAAACAACGGAATGCATCCATTCGCATGCGGAATCAAGCCAACGGTTCGGGGAGTCAATGAGTCGTCCAACCATAGAACGGATTTGAACTCAAACACCAAAGTGGATTTACTACCAAATCGGGAATCAAGTCAACAAATCGATTCCAGACCAAGTCAACCACAAACCGAAAACAACGGAAAAGACCGGAACGAACAACACCCGAGGGGACTCGGCCGAAACCGAGCCACCCCAGGGTGGCTCAGCATGAGCCGAGCCACCCTGAGGTGGCCGGTTCTTCCCCCCCTCTCTTGTGTGCACACAGGCACAGTTCAGAGAGCCTATAAATAGGACAATGGGTTCTTCATTTCAAAAGGTTGGAAAAAGAGGAGTCGAAGCTCTACCGGATTCATATCTCAAAACTTAAAAAGATCAGAGCTTTAAGACTTTGAAGACTTGCCCATCCAGATCCGGTGCTCGGCGATCGTCAACGCCAAATAAGGCAGGAGTTCGAGAGGACCGGATCTCAGATCTACGTTGCTATACTCCGGATCAAAGCTTGGTCTTTGATCCCGAGATTCGAGCGGTTGTTTCCTTGGTGAAACAATCCCTCCGGCTATTATTTCCTTGGTGAAATAATACCCGTTATACTGCGTAGATCCGACCGGATCTAGATCTCGCGGTGGTCCACGGATAAACCCCGGCGCAGGCAAACAACCCACGCAAGAGAGTGACCGTAAAACATGAGCTCGTGATTTGTTCGACAAACAAGAGAAAAAGTTGTAATCTTTCTTTTCTTTTATTTTGATTTTCGTTGTAACCGGATCTTATAAAAAGACCGGATCTTTGTAATCGATAAACAATTACCAAGTGTGCAATGGAATCAGTAATGAAGAAAGCAACAATTTTTCCCGCGAACAAAAGCGAATGGTAAATTGCATAAAGTATTTTAACTATCTCCTTGCTTATTTTACCAATCCCAGAAATTTTAATTATAAACTGTAAGCTAGTGTAATTTTATTATAGTACATAGTGTTATTATATTATATGTAAGCAGTGGTATAGTAGGATATCACTGTATAAAATTTAGTTAGAATTCATGCATAATAGTCTTTTCAGATTTATAAATTTTATGATATATTATCTTGTTGTTATTATTATAGGTGCTACGACAGATCGCATAGAGAGCCGACGTGGTGGAGGTAAGCCTGAATCTAAACAACCACCAAGAGGAATGAGGGTGGTAATTCGGTGGAATAGTTATAATTTGCCCATTGGTCCTTGGTCGATAAGATTGAATGCATACATTGGGGTTCTCGTGCGTAGATCGACCATTATCAACGCTTATTTTCACTTTCGAGAACTACCATGGACCGCGTACGAGGCGATATGAACTGAGCTTATGGTAACTGCATATTGCTTTAGCTCTTCATTTATTAATAATTAGTAATTGATATTAAATTATCCGAACTAAATGTGTATGTAAATCTACAGGAATGCTTCTGCCTTGAGGACTTCGAGGGGACTTGGAATTATGTGTTTAATATCAAGGTTGAAGCAGTCCTCAAACAATGGAGGCATGAGATCAAACACTTTACTTATGACAGGTATGAGGAAGACTGGCAGAGGTTTTTAAACCTCGATGACCGAGTTGACGAGCTTCATTTCACGGTTCTCCTCATGTATTGGGACAGCGATGCTGCCAAGGTTAGTTTCATAAAAACTACTTTAAAAATAAAAGATATTATTTTATTGCATATCTACTGAAATATTTTTTTTTAAGAATAAATCCATGAAGGGGTCAGAGAATAGAAGGAAGAAGCTGTATGATCACCACTTGGGCGCACACTCCTATGCCAATATGGAGGATGTTTATTGTCATGATATGGTATATGTCATTTAAAGCTTAAAATGATCTTAATGCTTAATATGATTATGAAATCTCATAAATGTATAATATGATAGGGAAAAGCAAAACTGCCGATACACTTGAAGGCAAAAGCGGCGTATGGTACTTTTCGTGATAGTTATAGGGTTGAGGAGAAGAATCAAGAAAAGATCAAGGCAAATCTCAATTTGGTGGTAAGACTTATATATATCTTAAGTAGCATTATTAACTCTATTTCGTTGAATATTACGGGAAAACTAGAGCACAAATAATATGATCTTTACATTGAATTAACTATATATTTGTGATTTAGACGGGATTTGAGACTGCATCTAAGGAGGCTGCATCAATGAGGTTGTCACAGGAGGGGGAACAAGGCGAGTCGGACCCTTATATGCTTTCTACAGAGGAGAACATCATTCTTACGCAGAACGTAATGGGACATAATAGGTATGGATGGTAAAAGATCAATTCAATTTGAATGCTACCTTCCTATTTATATTTGCTTACGGTATTGATTCGAAAGCAAAATCTAAATTTATTTCTCCTTAATAATAGGAGAAGAAGATATCCTCTGCATGGTGTTGGAGCTTCACCCGACATAAGCATAAGATCGTCCACAGCATCCTCCACGCCATCTATAACAATGAGAGCAGCCCCAAGCAGTTTTCAGGCCATGCCATTTATCGCACGCATCTCCGCGTACTTGTTTGACAAGATTGATCCAGAACTGCATATTCAGGTGACTACTGAGATGACTAGAGTTGCGAGGATGGCCAACTCAATGGACGATCTCATGTGGTATGCTATGGAATATTTAGGCGGTGTGATTCTCCATAACGCATACGGTGGAATCATACGGATCATAAGCTCGATTGGCGATAATTCCGATGCTAGACAGAGCAGCATTCAGGTACATTATTTTTTTATATGTATAAATTCAATTTTTGTTTACTATGTTATTAAACACCACATAATTATTTTTTAATTGGATCTTCAGAGTGGAGATATTAGAGGGAGCAGCACCTGTTCTCGTAACCAGGATAGAGATGCTATTGACGATGACGAGAGTTGAGGTTTTTTATTTATTTTAATGTAATAAACAGTTTTATTTGTTATAACACTCTACTTTTATTCATGTTGTGTACCTTTTATCTTAATCATGTGTATTGTTAGTGAACATGTGGTTGGATGTATATACTGGTCCGAATTGATTGATGTATATTTTGGATTTGATGGTTGGATATGTGTATTGTGTATGATGAAATTGTTGGACATGTGCATTGGATGGTTTGATTATATTTGGTTATTAATGTTAACTGTTATGAATTGTGGTTATATTTGGATGATCGGATGTAATCATGTAATTCTACAGGAAACCAAAATCTTTAAAAAAAAAATTTTGCTGTAAAACTATCAAACTAGACCGAATTCCGTCTAGGATGGTTCAACCTAGATGGAATTCCATCTAGGTTATTTTATTACAACCTAGACGAAAAACCGTCTAGGTTGACTCAACCTAGACGGAAAACCGTCTAGGTTGACTCAACCTAAACGGTTTTCAGTCTAGGTTGTCAAACTAGACGGAAATTGCACAACCGTCTAGGTTGCTTTCCGTCTAGATTGGTAATCTAGATGAAATTCCATCTAGATTACTTCAATCTAGACGGAATTATTCTAGACAGAGCAAACTAGACGGATTTCCGTCTAGAGAAACTAATCTAGACAGAAAACAGAGCAACCTAGATGGAAATTTCCGTCTATATTGGTCGTTTTTCTACTAGTGGGTCTTGTAGAAATGGCGCATGAAGTGGGTGTAGAGAGCGTACGTCGTGGTAGCCTTCGACGCTGCAGCTGTAGAAGGCGGAGAGATTTGCATATGTTGCCAACGGCGACGGCCTGGTGCTTGGCGGGCCCGGAAGTGCTCTGAAAGGTAATGTTGAGTGCAACAAATCCTTGTCCAACAACGGCTGCACAATATTGGATCTCTGTTATTTTAAGAGTAAATTTTACAAGACTATATCGTGAAATATTAAGAATTGGGTTAATTGCGGATAGATCCCCGTTGTCTTGTGGCGAGCATAAACTTCCAATAGCTAATTGTTCCGCTCCCAAAAAAAAGTCGAAAAGTTCACTGAGTATATATATGTCCCCAATTAGTGGGCAAATGCTATAGCAGGTCTATCCGCACGAGTACAACTATAGGGGCTCTATGTCACGGGCTGATCTTTCACCACAACCTCACTCGAACCCGTGCGGCACTTAGTCACTCTTTCCCTCACTAGATTGGCTAAGTCAGCCTAATCCCTCAAACACTCACTCAAGAGAAGAAAAAAGAACACTCAAGAGTGGAAGTAGAAGCTCTTATTGTTTTATTACTTAGCAACTCTTGTTTGATACAAATAGAATGTCTTAGCCCCTTATTTATAGGCAAGACTAGCTTACAATTGATGGCTATGATTAGTTTTCTAGAATGTTCTTACAACCAATGGTTAGGATTGAGTCTCTAGACACTTCTCCTAAAATATCTCCCTAGATATTTACATGAGACTTTCCTAGAAGCTTCTAGATACAAGATATTTATCATATCTTTATTATCCAAGAAAACTCTAGAAAACCCTAGGATTTTCATGGACCCAACCATGAATAAGTGAGTCCAAATGCACCCAATTGTGACAAAATAGGGCGGTTCGTGACATTCTCCCCCACCTATCCAAGTGATGCCCTCATCGCTTAGTCTTCTCCTGGCGAAACTTCTCGCTCAAGTCTTCAAACTGCCACAAGGATCACACCGGTTCCCAACTGTTCTCACTGTCAGTAAGCCTTTCCACTTCATAAAGTATTCTAACCTCGGGTGGTTGTTGGCTTCACGAACCATCATATCCGCAAGAATTTCTTCGGCCTCCTTGTCGAACTCCATGTGAATCCCTGTTAACGCTCGACTAGACTTTCCTCTATCTGGATCTTCCGTATCCTGATGATATGGCTTCAACATACTCACATAGAAGACCAAATGATACTTCACGGTTGGGGGAAGTTTTACCCTGTAAGCTATGTTCCACACTTTCTTCTCGATCGGAAATAGGCCCTCATACTTGCGTATCAAGCTCTTGTGTAGCCCTTTATGTCGATCCAATATAGAAAGCTTGACAAGGACCAAGTCTCCAACTTGATACTCCATATGTCTTTTCTTCTTGTCGGCCTATTTCTTCATCTTATTTGTTGCCTTGTTCATGCACGAGCGTGCCAATTTGTTCTGATCTTGCAATCCCTTGGCAAATCACTAAGCGGTTGGGCTATTTCCCTTATAACCTGTAGCAATAGCGTTTGGAGTGAGTGGTTGCTGACATGTGACGATCTCGAATGGGCTCCTCCCGGTAAACTCACTCCTTTGTAAATTGTAGGAGAATTAGGCTATGTCTAGTAGCTTCGCCCAATCCTGCTAGTTGACACTCACATAGTGTCTCAAATATACCTCTAACAAGGCATTTACCCGCTCCGTCTGGCCATCTATCTGAGGGTGAAAGCTAGTGGAGAAGTTTAGATCTGACCCCATGAGTTGAAGAGTTCCGTCCAAAACTTTTCTGTGAAGTGGCCATCCTGATCACTTACGATGGACTTTGGTAGCCCCCAATACTTCACCACGTACTTCAGAAATAGTGGTGCCGCTATCTCTGCTGGACACTTAGTTGGGGCTCGAATGAAAATATTGTATTTAGAGAACCGGTCAACCACCACCATAAGAATGTTGCATCCATCCGACTTGGGTAGACCCATGATGAAGTCCATGGAAATGCTTTCCCTAGGTCGCTCTGGAATAGGTAATGGTTATAACAGTCCTGTCGGCGTTCTCTACTCTGTCTTGTCTTATTGGCACACAAGATAAGTCTTCACGTAGGCCTCAACATCATCCCCTATGCGAGGCTAATAATACGTCTCTTCTACAAGAGCTAGAGTGTTGTGCACACCTGGATGTCTCGCCCATTGAGAGTCATGACATTCTTTAAGGATCTCCCGCCTTAGATTTCCAAACAATGGTACATACACCCGTCTTCCTTTGGTATAAAGCAGGTCTCTTTCTAGCCAGAACCTTCGAGTCTTGCCTTCTTTTGCATAGTCCACCACGTTCTTAGCTGTAGGATCATGAGACAAACCTTCCTTAATACGATCAAGTAAGGTGCTCTGAGGATGACTTATCATAACAGCAAGTCCCGTCTTCCGGCTTAACGCATCTGCCACTAAGTTGGTTTTCCCGGTTTGTACTCGAGCACATAGTCAAACTCTGCCAAGAAATCCTATCATCGTGCCTGCTTAGGAGATAACTTCTTATGAGTCTAGAAATAGCTAATGGCCACATTGTCTGTCTTAACTATGAATTTGGACCCAAGTAGGTAATGCCACCAAACTCTAAGGCAATGGACCACGGCCGTCATCTCCTTCTCTTGAACGGTGTACCGCCTCTTGGTGTCGTTTAACTTTTGACTCTTGTAGGCCATGGGGTGTCCTTCTTGAATCAACACCCCTCCAATTACGAAGTCACTCGTATCAGTGTGCACTTCATAGGGCTTGCTAAAGTTGGGAAGAGCGAGAACTGGTTCCTCTGTCGCAGCTCTCTTCAAAGCTTCGAATGCCCTCTAGCATTTTGAACTCCAATCCCATGCCTGATTTTTCTTTAGCAAGTCTGTCAGTAGAGCTGCTAATGCTGAGTACCTCTTTATGAATCTTCGGTTGTAGTTCACCAAGCCCACAAATGATTGCAGCTCTATTACCTTGGTAGGAGGCTCCCACTCTAGTATGGCTCACACCTTATCTTGATCCATGCGAATTTTGCCTCCTCCAATGATGTGGCCTAAGAAAACTACTTCCTCCTATGCGAATGAGCACTTTTCTCTCTTCACATAGAGCTCATTACTTCTAAGCGCCTGGAATACCTGCCTCGAGTGTTCCACATGCTCGTCCATGGTTTGGCTATAAATCATAATATCGTCCAAGTGGACCACCACGAAATGGTCTAGGAAAGGCTCCAATACTTTGTTCATCATTGTGCAGAATGTAGCTGGGGCAATGGTGAGACCGAAAGGCATAACTAGGAATTCATAAGAGCCATACCTTGTCACACATGTCTTCTTTGGTTCATCTCCTTTAGCAATCCGCACTTGATAGTATCCCGAGCGCAAGTCAAGCTTAGTGAAGTACCTTGCCTGCCCCAATCTATCGAATAAGTCCACAATCAGAGGAATAGGATACTTGTTCTTCACTGTGATCTTGTTTAAAGCCCTATAGTCGATGCATAGCCGCAATGACCTATCATGCTTCTTCTGGAACAATACAGAGGCACCATATGGAGCCTTAGACGGACGAATGTATCCGGCATCCAACAACTCCTTTAGTTGTTTTCAAAGTTCCTCCAACTCCGGTGGTGCCATGTGATAAGGACCCATTGTATGTGGGAAAATTGCAGGAAAGAGAACAAAAGAAAATTGAATTGAATTCCTTTAATCTCGATTACAACTTGATTACAAAAGAGAAGAAAACGAATTTGGTTTTCTCCTTTGTTTAAAACTGGGTTCTTCTCGGTAGCGATGGAATGCCTCCTTCGATTGCTTGCGTCGAATTTGATCTCCGTTAACGATCTGACCTTCCTATCTCGTGGGAACGATGAACTTCTGTGGGAAGTTTTATACATAACTCTTCAACGAGTTTTAGAACTCTGAACGAGTTAAAACTCTGTAGATAGAGTTGTTAGAACCGAAAATTCGGTTAATGATCAAGCTGTCATTCTGTTGTTGAAGAATCCTCTCAGATTTGATCTTCTGAGATCGATTCAAAAATCCTATCTTCAAGGATTTCGCTGCTGCTGCTGTTGAACCGCCAAAGCTGAGTGGTTGAGATCCTGAGGATCTCCGCCTGATCTGATTATCACCAAATCTGATCCTCCCAGAGCCAGCCCCTAACTCAGTTGAGTTTATTGAGATTTTATAGGGGGATAAGAGGTTGTAACTTCCCTCTAAATCCGCTCCTACGTGGGCGTGATTTCCTCAGATCGTGGGAAAACAGTTCTGAAACCGTTCGACTCGTGTTTGAACAAGTCAAACGCCCAATCTGGCGTTCAGAACCCAACTTCGTGTCTTAGGATTGAGACGCGAGGTTAGGTGTTGGCTGAACATTGATGAACGCGAGGGTCGGTGTGAGTTGAACCCCTACGAACGCGAGGGTCGCTCACGTTTGATTTGTGACTTGGAAACGCGGGGGTCGCCTGCACTTCCATAATTATAACGCGGGGATGACTTTCGCGTTTTAGAAGAAGTTTGTTGACTTGTAACCTCTTCTGTAAGGTGTTGCAAGGACCGTCGTTCAGTAATCCTCGCTTTTGTTGTTGTGGAGTGTGAAAGTCGTCAGATTGTAACTTCCACTGTAGATTGTGAAGCCTGCTGAATAGAGTTTCCATTAGTTGTCGGAAGTGTCGTCGAATTGTAACTCTTCTCGATCTATGTGAAAAGTCCTCCATTTGTAGTTTTCGCTTATCAACCCGAAAGCTATTTGATTGTAGCTTTCATTGTTGGAATTTGTCAGGAATCAACATCCATAGTGTCTTTTAGACGAATATTTGCCCACAACTCTCTACCAAGCAACTCACCAACTAAGTCCAAACTTTTATTTCTGAAATCATTCCACTGCTCATCAGCATCTCTAATAGTTGCTAATATAATATTGGTCATGTTGTTATCGCAACCATCAAGATCAATCATCTCAAACATGAGGTCGTGTTTGTAGCGATTATAATGCTGCGGATGTAATGATTTAGAAATCTCTTCTGTTTCGATCGCAAGGATGAATTCTGCTTCTTGATTCGGAGGAACCATTGCCTTGTAATCTCGTAGGGATCAGCTATCTATTGTGATTTTTAGACAGCCTACAGAACCCCCTCCAAAGTTTTCGAAAGTTCACGGTTGACTGGGACGAATTTTCGGAATACTTTGGATCCAAAAATTTCGTAAACTGATTGTCCACTTTGTCTGATTGGAAGACGTAGCGAAACTGGTTTTCAGAACATTGAGGTATTGCTACAGCTTCTGAGCCTTGATGAGTCTGATGATTTTAACGTTGCTGATTGCAATCTGCTCACACTCATCTGATAGACTCCTCAGTGGAGTCGCCTGTTATTTCTTGACTTTGGTCGCCTTGGTGATTGCTGTTAGCTCTTCTTTTACTTATCTGGGGCCGTGTCATAGCCTTGGTAATTAAAAAGCTGCAATCATAATGGTCCAACACATAAACAATTTATGCATTTGAGAATTGGAACGCGTGGGTGAGCTCAGCGTTTTGGAATTTCAACCAACTCGAACGCGAGGGTCGAGTTTGGGCGGGATTCTATCCTCGAATCCTGTCCGTTACGATTTGACAGCTCACAGCTGTCTATAAATAGACCGCTGGAGGTCAAATCAAGAGTCATTCGACTCTTCTTGAAATTCCAACGAAAAATTTTCTTTTTCTCCTCCGGTGACGACTGCTCATCTCCTCCAACGAGATCCCATGGTACCCAAGAAGCCCGTCGCTCCTCGTTCTCCTCAATCTGATGCCACTGCGGCTCGAGGATCGGCACCGTCAGCGCCGGCCGGTGGCGCTGCTGCTCAGGCGAATGTGCCACCCCAACTTCCCTTGATTGGCGGTGAGTATGACCTTCGTGGTCCTTAAACTTGCTTCGGCAAGTTCTGATCTTGAGATCAACGAGGAAACTCGTTTCAAATAACACGGGGCTGGACTCCGTCGTTTGGTATTTTTGACGAGGGGTTCGACCTCCGCGTCTCAGATTCTTGACGCGAGGGTCGACCTTCACGTCTGAGATTTTTGAAACTAGGTTCGACCTTCGCGTCTGAGCTTGTCTGACGCGGGTGTCGACCTTCGCGTCTGAGCTTGTCTGACGCGGGTGTCGACCTTCGCGTCTGAGCTTGTCTTTTGACTTGTCTAATTTTTTCTTCATTTTGCAGTGCGTCATACCAGCGAACCTCTTCTTTTTTGCCACCATTTTGGACATGTAGGTGGCGTGGACATGAACATGACATTCAACTCGCACCAAGAACTCCCAGTCTTCCGATTTAAGGATAAGAGTCGCGCGGAATTAATCACACAAGCTTCTCCCGAAACTCTTAGGATATTGGTTACGGACGCTAAGTTTGAGCACATGAGCCGTAAGCCAATAGTCAAACCTGGATACCTCTTCGGGGACTTTGTTGACTTTGATGCCGGCATTGCTTATGACGGGGACTACAAGTGGCTGCGGAAAGTTGGGGACCGCAACCTTTTCTTGCCTAATATGGAGAGAATGTTCCCCATATCTTATTTCCAGTGTGCATCCGTCCCGAGGCGTATGGATTGGCCTCTGGTTAAGGATCAAGATGGGGTCGCCCTCGGAACTTTGACTTTCCACGGGGTCCGCACAGCTGGTTATAACCGACAGGTGACCGCTTTACGACCAAGTTTGTTTGCCAAAGAGTATCCCCTTGGCGAAGTGGCTAGTCCAGCGAGGACTTTTGTCAAGAGGTTTGTGGAGAAGAAAGGGGAGTTTCCCGCGCAAGGATTTAGAAATCCTGGCTGGGTTCATTCTCCAGTAACAGGGTGGTGGACCCGGATGACCAAGTTCGTTTTGGACGAATTGGATGCGCCCCTCTCCCAAGCTGGTTTGAAAGTTCCTGTGCGGGCCACTAAGTTTGGAATTGTCCAGAGCCACTTTCACTTCTTCTCCATACTGGAGAAGTATAACCCTGAGACTTGCACTTTCTTCACCCCTGTGGGGGAATTAGGCTTCGCTCCACGAGATGCACGAGGTCTCGGGTCTTCTTCTTGGGGATTTGCCGTATGAAGAGTTTGTTCCGGGATCGGCGGAACTCCAACTTTTAAAGAAGACCAGCCCCGAAATTTATGCCACTTTATGGGAAGTCATGTGTCACTTCCACATCTGTATGCAGATGACGGGGGCTCGAGGAAGCGGAATTAAACAAGTGTCATGGGTGGAATATTTATTCCAAAACTTGACCAATAAGGGGGGCTTAGTGTCCAGATTATCTGCCAGTACTTTGGAAGAAGTCCAAGCCCGAATTGATGATGCTACCTCCCACTACACAAATGAGGCCAAGGAAGATGTTTTCCCGGCCCATACGGAATTTGAGAGTTTCCATTACCAAGCTCTGCTCCCTATCTCTGATACGGCGCTTTTGGCTGGGTATTTAATGCTGTGGCTCAAGCGGTGCGTCGTCCCTACCAGGCCGATCGATGCTCTTGCTATTGAGGTGATCTACCCCGTTGTCCTTTTAGCCCATGGGAGGCCTGTGAGCCTCCTTAGTGCTATGGTGGGTTGTTTACAGTTCGGATTGCGGCAGTTGTCCTCGGACTTTGTTGACACTACAGAGGTGGAGTCTGAGGGTCGCAAGGCTTTCAAGACTCCCAATCCTAGGGTGCCAATGCCATATACCTATTTGATGGCTTGGTACGTGCTCCACTGTCCTTCTTTGATGAGCGCAGCCTCTCCCCCAGGAGATTCATTCATCCCGTTCGTGCAACGATTAGAGTCTGCGAATTGGGAAGGGGGGTATATGGTTAGAATCCGTCAAATTTTGGCGCGAGACACTCACTTCCATATCTTCCGTTGTTTTCCTGATTTTGAAGGCGGCGTTTATGGAGCGGAATATCAGGATGTAGCAGGTCCTAATGGATTCACTCAGCTGAGCGGGGGTGTTTTTCATTGGCTGCTTTCCATCAGGCCAGGCTACTTAGTCTTCCGGCAAGGCGTCAACTATTTCGTCGATCCCTACCAACCCTATAGGTTTGCTCGCCAATTTGGGTACGATCAGTTGTACGTCGGGAACCCTCGTTCCCAACTATCGGTTGTGGGCAATTTATATGAAGGAGCCCGTGCCTGGTATTATTCTGTGGCAGGTTGTACCAAGGCCGTCTTCAGGCTTCCCCACAAAACTGCCAACTCCTATACCTCCATAAGCTTCTGCAATTGGTATTACGCCGCTTCTCAGACTCCCAATTATAACTTGAATACGTCGTGCCTAAAGGACATTAGGCACATGTATGCTTTAAGAAAGGGGTCCAAGACATCCCGCTTGAGAGGGATTGATGAGTTTCTGGCTATTGAAAACCAGCCTGCTGGGCAGGAAGAGGAACAGACAGCCGAGCTTGCTCCCAGGGAGGAACAACATGTGGCTGAGCCTCCCACTACAAGAGCGGTGGGGAAAAGAAAACTTTCTGCAGATGAAGCTGGCAAGTATGATAAGCAGACCCGTCGGAAACTGCTGGTTGATTCCCCCCCCAAAGGCCAACAAAAACCCAAGTTGATGGCTGATGCCATCCGTGCTGCCGTAGATGAAGAACAACAGGAGTCGTCTGTGGCGGGCTTACCACATAGAACTGGACTTCGTTCTCATCGCCCAGCCTTATCAGGCGAAGCTTCTTCCTATCATCCTCCTGAGGACGAAGAGGACGAGTTAATGGCTGTAGATGCAGAATCTGCTCCAGTGATGGACCTTTCTAAGTCTCCTGCATTAGAACCAAGGGGTCTTGAAGAGAATCCATCTCCTTCTCCTTCAGCCTTAATGCTGCCAGCCAGGGGTTTAAGTCCCAGTCCTACAACGGGACCTATGACTAAACGAGCAGCTGGCTCAAATCTTCCTGAACCTTTAGCTACTCAGGATGATGAGGAACGAGTTGATTATGAAGGCTCCTCGATCGGTGGTGGAGCTGACGAAGATAGAGATGATGAGGGTGCTGAAGTTGGCAACATGCCAGGTGATGATGTGGAAGATGAGGAGCGTAATTCAATGGATGACGTAACCATTTTTGATGAAGTTCCTAAGGCTCCCTCCGATAAAGCATCTGGTTATACTCCTTTTTATCTCACCGGTAAGCTCAGTTTGTTTCGACTTATCCCGCATGCCTTTTCCGCGTTCCGACCGTTTTTTTGTGCAGGTTCGCCTACTCCCGGGACTACTTCAGCTGCTCCTTTAGAGCAAGAACCTGCGCCAGCGTTGGC
Organism: Asparagus kiusianus; assembly: GCA_022839385.1. Taxonomy (NCBI): domain Eukaryota; kingdom Viridiplantae; phylum Streptophyta; class Magnoliopsida; order Asparagales; family Asparagaceae; genus Asparagus; species Asparagus kiusianus. The sequence goes on from BQKN01067177.1 coordinate 17,583, forward strand.
TCCTCTACAAGAGCAACATCTACCTGGCTCACCCAAGGCGACTGCTCCGCCTGCAGCGTTGCCTGAAACTACTGCTGTGACTTCTCTTCTGGAACAGCCGGTCGTACAGGTGTCGGCTCCTTTGCAGGAGCAAACCGTACATGACTCCTCTATAGTAGCTACTTCACCGAAAGCAGGGATGAAGATCTTACTCACCCCAACAGAGGCTGGGCCAAGCTCGTCTCAAATGAAGGCTTTGATGGTTTTGACCTCAAGTCCTTCGCAACTGAATATTTCAATTGCTTCTGCTGCTTCGGCACCTGGAACGCCTGCTAGTCATCATCTTGACGCATCGATCTCAGCTGCCGGAGGGGTATCTTCGGGTGCGGTTATCAGTCTCGCTAATGCACCTAAGTTCCTTCAAATCTCTTTAGCATACTTGAACAGCCTTGCGAAAACGGTGGTTGAGTCCATGATGAATGGTCAAGGCACTTTGAACTCCTTTCGACCTCTTCTGGAGGCGGGCTTAAACGGAGTCAGGAGCGTGGGCGACACTCGATGGTTCGAGCGCTGTTCAGAGATTATCCTTCGTTTGGAGGAGAAATTACAACGCTTCGAGACCATGGGTCATAGTGACCTTCAGCCGCAAATTATGTCAGCTTTGGCTAAGCTTCAGGTCGCAGAGGTAATTCACCGAGAAGCACTAGAACGGGACTTAGCTGAAAAAGAGCGCCAGGTTGCGGAACTTCGTGAGCGTAATATTCAGAAGCGAGAAGAACTAGAACGCTCGACTACTTCTCTGAATTCGCTTCGTGATAGACTCGTCGAAGCTGAGGCTGAAGTCTTACGCTTAAAGGCTGAAGTTTCTCGCAAAGAAAACGTTGTCAATATCCTCAGTACCCAAAATGCAAACGGTACTTTGGAATATCATTCGCAGGCCCAAGCCTTGGAGCAGGCCAGGAATGAAGTGGCAGCCATTATCATACCAAGTGCGGATGAACTCCGGGCCAAGGCTGAAGCTATGGTACGAGCTACTCACGAGGAGGAATTAGCTAAACTCAAGACTCAACTCCTCTCTTTCGACTTGATGCATGAGTGCATTGGGTCTTTGTAATGTTCTTTTGATAAGAACAAGTTCGTCTTGTATCACTTTCTTTTGGCTTTTGAATAAAAAGTGATATTGATCCTTTAGTGTTCCTTGCATTTATCATGTCTTGATTTTAAACAACGAATCACAAGGAATACTCAAAAATTTCCTATTGTAAGATAACTCTAGAAAATTTTCAACTGCTGGGGGCAAATACTTGATTATTCTCCCAGAATCGAGTTGCAAAGCAGAATCCTTCCCGTGTTATTTTGGTGTTAAACACTGAAAGAAGTATATAAATGCCAGAGATGTAATTCTGACTTGGTAAGGGGAATATTGCGATCTGGGCAATCTTGAAGGCTTATCGCTCTATTGAAGAGAGTCGATAAGTTGATTTTGTCAGAGGTGTAATTTTAACTTGACAATAAAAATATTGCGATCAGGGCAATTTAGAGGACTTATCGTTCTATTGATGAGAATCGATAAGTTGATTTTGTCAGAGGTGTAATTTTAACTTGACAATAAAAATATTGCGATCAGGGCAATTTTGAGGACTTATCGTTCTATTGATGAGAATCGATAAGTTGATGTTGTCAGAGGTGTAAGGTTAACGTGACATGAAAATATTGCGATCGGGGTAATTTTGAAGACTTATCGTTCTATTGATGAGAATCGATAAGTTAATTTTGTCAGAGGTGTAAGGTTAACGTGACATTTGTGGGGATAGAATATTATAGCGTCTCACTGAGGAGAACAGCTAAGTGTTTTATCACCAGGGTGACAAATTGCATCACTTATGATTTGAACAAGATCTCACCGAAAAGAATTGAGTCAATTGGTTATTTGATATTCTGTTGAGGAGAATTGATCAATTAAGCAGGATTTGGATAATTTTGGAGATTTATCATTCTATTGATGAGAATCGATAAATAGGCATTCGCAGAGGAATTGTAGTCATATTGGTAGTGATAATAACTAAATTCAATCTCTGCTAGGGTGATGTCCACCTGAGGTGTAATATTAATCTGATGAGTTGAGGAGATACAGAGTTTTAAACGCACTTTGTTGAAAGAATCCATGAACTTAGAGAATAAGTATCAAAGATGGATTCTCCATTTGGAAGAGCTACAACGCTAAGGTGACTTTTGCGTTTGAGGTATGAAACGCGAGGTTAAGAACCTTCATAACGCTGGTCTGAGCCTAGCGTTTGAACGCGGGTGTGAACTTCGCGTTGAGATTAAAGTCTTAGCTGACTTTATCCAAAAACATAAAAGATTTACGTTTTTAAAAAATATAAGACGGTTGGGATTCTTTTAGAGTCCCGAACCATCTTAACAGCTTGATAGCTGTTATAAATAGACCTGAGTGGTCACGTCAAGAGTCATTCGACTCTTTCCACTTTCGGCCATTTCTAAGAATGAGAAATCTCGTTTGATTTTGGTGACATCTCGGACGAACTTCGCCTCCTTCGTTCAAGAGCATTTCTTCCGATCAACTGCATCAATGATGCCTCGAAGAGTAGGCTCGAGCTCCAAGAAAGTCGTCAGGTCGACTTCTGAAACGCTGTCGGCTAAGGACGCCGGCGGTGTTCTTGTTCGTGCGGGAACATCGTCATCGTCTCCTCCGTCGCAGGGGCCTCCCTGTCGTGGTGAGTGCTGACCGAAGCAACTTGCTTTGGCAAGTTTTCTGAAAACCCTAGATGGGTTCTCGATAACGAGGAAGATGACTCGTTTTAACTCGATGAAAACACGGGGTTGGGACCCCCTTTGGGTCTCGACCCTCGCGTTCTAATTTTTCAACACGAGGTTCGACTCTCGCGTTTGAGACTTCTGACGCGAGGCTCGACCCTCGCGTTGGAGATTTTGACATGAGACTTTAACCCTTTATGTTTTAGGTTCTATCTTTATGTCGATAGCTCACTTATAGCTGTTAACATCTGCTTTTGATTGTACAGTGCTTCTACCAAACGTGCCGCTTTCGCAAGAGCATCATTTTTGGTATATTGGCGGGCCTGATGCGAATGAAATTTTCAGCCTTCACAACATAATTCCGCTTTGTACTTTCGCCGACTCGGAAAGAACGGTCATGATTAGGTCCCCTCGATGTTCTACTCTTAGAATTTTGATCACTGACTTAGACATGGAGACCCCTGCTGGTCATGCCCAGTTTCCTAAACCGGCGTTCATATTCGGAGATCGAATATCCATCGATGATCACCTCATACATGCAGAAGATTCGAAGCTGTTACGGAAAGTTGATAATCGCTACTTCTTCCTTCCGAACATGAAGAGGATGTACCCCCTCTCTTACTTTTTAAATGCAAGCCGCCGTCGGAGTCTGACTTTCGACATAGTCAAAGAGAAGGAAAATGTGTCGTTTGGATCTGGTCGGCGAGCTCGTACACAAATCGGGGGACAACTCAAGGGGTTAAGACCTGGTTTGTTCGAGAAGAAGGAGCTGGTTCAGTAGATGCCATGTCCAGCGAACATCTTTATTCGCCAATTCCTTGCTGTAGGCGTATAAAATTGCCTATAGGTCCCTTAGCTTATCTCAGCACGATGATTCGACAAAACAACGGACATTTGAGTGACGAGGCAACGAGGCACGCAAGCAACGGAATGCGTTCGCGTGCGGGACCAAACCAACGGTTCGGAAAGTTAACGAGTCGTCCAACAACAAAACGGACTTGAACTCAAACACCGAAGCGGAGCTACCGCCAAATGAAGATTCGGGGAATCGAATCAAGACCTGAATGAATCAACGAAAGGTCGAGGCGACAAGGCACACGAACAATGGAACACGTACGCACGTGGAATCGAACCAACGTTTCGGGGAATCACCGAGTCATCTAAACAAGAACAAACTCGGTGATATAACGATCGAATCGGGACCAATCCCAGACTCGAACTCAGAAGCGGATTAACTGCCATATTTGGAATCAAGTCAATGAGCCGATTCCAGAAACCGAATCAAATCCGAACGACGGAGAACCGGAAACACCGGAAAACGACGAAACCAGCGCACCTGGGGGAACTCGGCCCGAACCGAACCACCCTAAGGTGGCTCGGCCAAGGCCGAGCCACCCCTGGGTGGCTCGGCTATGGCCGAGCCACCCAGAGGTGGCTAGGCGCAGTTCTGTGCCAAAGGCATAGTTTTGAGTGCCTATAAATAGGCCTGGCACTCGTTCATTTGACAGGACTTTTCTCTGAAACTTCTGAAGAGCCGAAACTCTGCCGGATTGCGACCTCAACTCGGATTGTGAAGGCTTGAAGACTTGGACAACCAGATCTACGTGATACTACTCCGGATCTAAGCTTGGCTCTTAGATCCCGAGATTAGAGCGAGCGTTTCCTTGGTGAAACGATCCCTCTCGGCTACTATCTCCTTGGTGGGATAGTACCCGTTATACCACGTAGATCTGTTCAGATCGAGATTGCGCGGTGGTCCACGGTACTCAACCCCGGCATAGGCGAAGAACCCCACAAAGCGAGGGACCGTAAAACAGGAAACTCGTGATTTGTTCAAGGAAAGTTGTAATCTTTATTTCTTTATTTTGATTTTGTTGTAAGCCGGATCTTATAAAAAGACCGGATCTCTTTGTAAACGCATAAAGTTGTTGTCAAAGTTGCAACAGAATCATCAATGAAGAATAACGCAATTTCCCGCTCGAACAATCTGGCGACCACAGTGGGAGCCACCAGCTTCGCTGCCGAAGCTGGAGTGTCGCAGCCGCGGATCTCGATCCCGGTCGTGGAGGAGGTCGAGTACGAATTCGACCAGCAGAAGTACGAGGAGTACGTGTCCTCGTCCGGATCTGCCTCCTCCCCCAAGTCCAGGAAGTTCCAGAAGTTCTCCTCCAGGAGAAAAGTCCGTTGGTGTGATGAAGCTGAAGCCACCAACGACGACCTCACCCCAACCGACGCCGAAGCTGCGTTAGGTGAGGCCCTACCGACCTCAAAGAAGGTCAAATCCGCCATTGAAGGCGTGGTGACTCTCTCCAAGAGAGCCCGCCAGAGGCAGCGTTAACGCCTCGCGAAGCAATTCGCCAAGGCCATGGAGTCCGTTGACGGGGTCCGCTATCATGCGGATCTGAAGAACAAACGAGGCAAACAGCCTTAACAGCAAATGCAGGGTGGTTCCTCCAAACCATCGACAATGGAGTGGGTCCGTGTCAAACGGAATCGCACAACGCTAGAGGAGCGCATCCGCAAGCGCCACGCGTTGTCCGCGCAAGCACGGGCCAAAGCTGAAGAAGCCCGTCGCAAGCTGCAGAAGGAGGTGGTCAAAAAGTCGCCACCTACTCACAAGATTTGGAGGCCAAAGTCTGAAGCGGTTCAGGCTAAGGAGCAAAACCCGCAACCTCCGAAAGTTCGGACGCCGGCAAGTCAATCCAAACAGCCGGTGATTGCCGCAACTACCCTGGGAGATCCCGCGGGACCATCCCAGAAGAAAAGATCAGTTTTGGAGCGCCTTGGTCCACTTCCGAAGGAACAAGGTAAAGCTCCAATTCAGGAACGCTTGGGGCCAGTGAAGAAGTCCCAACCAATACAGCATGCTGGGGGTCGCCGCAACCCTCAACACTCGGAGCAAACCGCGGCACCCAAGCGCACAACCTTGCGCATTCAAGTGCAAGATTCCGCTGAAGATTCACGTCCACGAAGACGCGTTTCGAGGCGTATAACTCTCGAGAGCCCGAAAAAGACAATTATTCCTCAGAAGGAAACGTTGTCATCTGATGACGACAACGTTATACCTGAGAGGTCGTGCCAACACACGATAACTTGCTCTGACCTCCAAACAGATGAGCTGTACTATCGTGCCGGGGGTACGAACAAATCTAGAAAGAGGAGCCCTCGAAGGTTCGGGAATCAATGTCCTTGTTCAAATCTCATTCGGGCGGTACTGTCTGAATGCAATTGTGTTAAAGCAGTCCCCGAAAGAGTATCGGTGTTCGAAAGACTTAGCACCGGAGCGCCAAGACCAAGGCATAGGCGTTTCCAACGAAGGAAAACAAGGGTCGAGGACGGTGAACATTCAAGGGTCACCGCCAACATGACCAGCACAGGAACAGCGGCTCAGGATAACCCCGAGACGATTCCAGAAACATCCCGACCCAGGACCCGTTTACAATCTGGGGCTATCATTCGCGCGACGTATGGTAGAGTCCGAACAAGAGTACCTTTGGGAGACGAAGAATCAGATGCTGGCTCCGCAGTGGCGTCTGATAATACAGTGTCCAGTGAAGGACAGCCCCGCGAGTCGCTCATGATAAGCGCGGAGCAGGTAGCCAAGATGCTTGAAGATGCCATGGCCAAGCAACAAGAAACCTTTAGGTTCGAGATGCAAATGGCCATGCAGAACATGAGAGAGATGCATGACCAACAACTTCATGCATTGAGGCACCAACAAGGCGAACCAAGTCAGCCCAACCAGAACAACCTGGAGGAGGAGGGCACAAATGAAGCTCGCAACGCTAATAACCCTCCCATCAATCCAGGGAGTGGTAATGATAATACCAGTGAAGACACAGGTGAAAGCCTAAAAATTAAGAATCTCGAGAACAAAATCAACACATTGATTTCTGCTCAAGAGACTAAAAAGACAGGCATTCCCTGTCCCTACCCAAGAGAATGGGAATCGATCCCATATCCGGCGAAGTTTAGTCTAATTAACTTCACGCCGTTTAATGGGATGGGTTCACCAACTCAGCATTTGATTTATTTCAAATCGCACTTGGGAGTCATCTCAGGTAATGAGCCTCTGATGGTGCGGTCATTCGTTGGCACTCTTCGCAGAGCTGCCTTCGATTGGTATCGTCGCCTCAAGCCAGGAAGCATAAACAGCTGGGATGACATGGAGACGAAATTCCTCGTGAATTTCTTCGACGACGACACCGAAATCTCAATCGGGTCGTTGCTTGATGAAAAGCAGAAAGACGGAGAATTAGTCGAGGTCTTCGTCAAAAGGTTCCGGAATAAGGCGATGAATTGTCGGGACCCTATCAGCGAGGAATTCATCCTCCAAACCTGCCACAACAACCTCTCGCTGGATGTTTTGGAAGCAATGGGCACAGCTCCATCCAAGACATGGAAGGACTTGAAGGTCCGAGGCGAGCAAGCTGAGCGATTCCTCAGGAGGAAGAAGGCGGAAAGAGGCCAACCGGCTACAAATCCTCCAAAGCAGAACTTCAATCAGAAGGGAAAAGGTAAAGCTCAGGTTAACGCTGTTGATGCTAACCAAACCTTTCAATTACAACCTCAGCAACAGCAACAGTAGCAGCAGCAGCAGCGAGCTCCACAGCAATCGCAGCCCCATTGGCAGCAACGGCCTCAGAAGCAAAAGTTTTCGGAGCCGAGGTTTCCCAAGGTCTATTCCTTCAAGGATGATGAAGTTCCTGGCATCTTCAAATATTTGTTGGAAAACAACAAAATCCAGCTGCCAGCAATAGTAGATCAAGAGGGGGCTAGCAAAGTAACGGACCCGAAGTACTGTGCGTATCACAGAGCGGTTCATCACCCTACGAGGTCATGTTACCAACTCAAGGACAAGATCCAGGCGTTAATTGATGTGGGAGTCATAACTCCGAAGCCTGCAAAGAATGTGGGAGCGAACGCGGTGTCCATCAGTTTTGGATCGGTGCCTACAGATTGGTTCGAGCCTAAGCGCGTCACCAAAGTCGGAATGAAGACGGTGAATGATGATCCTCACGGACAACGCCAAAAGGGACTTGTGCCCCACACAACCCCGAACGGCGAAATCCTCTGGGTTCATCGGATCTCATTGAAGATGAACAGTGGGTCGGATCATCATCCAAAAGGAAATCAAAAGGCAAGGGAAAATCTTGTTACGGAATTTCTGCTATTCCAGAGGAAGACGACGAAGCAATTCCTGCTTTCTCATTTTCTGACAATGAACATGAAACTTTTATAACCACCAGAAATGGGAACGAACATCGGTTCAGATGTCCAAATGTCTCTGATCGACTAGCTGAGGCAGGGATGACCATAACTTCCCTTGCATTTGCTGAAAGAAACCGACAGGAGCCCCTGCACCAAGATGTTCCAAACCCGAGGCAGTCTCGAGTCAATCAGCAGATTGGAAGAGATAAACCGGGAGATTCAAACATTCCTTACCATTTCGAGGTCATGACCCAGTTGGCTAACATCCCAGTAAAAGTAACTCTACACGAGTTATCACGTCTTTCTAAGAATACTAGGGATGCGTTCAACATTAGTCCTGACCAGCTCACTCAAATAGTTCAAGAAGCGTTAACCAAGCAGAAAGAAGAATTTGAGGATAAGATGGAATTGGCTATGCAACAGATAAGAAAGTTGCAAGCTGAAAGGTGTAAATGTTGCGCTACACCAGCCACGCCTATTCCACACAGGACAAATGACAACAGTCCGAATCTGAATATGGTGATCAAGACTGATTCACCCCTCGGTAACGCTGGGGGTGATATGACCACACCCATCAATGACGCTGGGGGTAGCCCAATTCCTTCTTCTCACCATCACTCAAAGAGAGATGGAGATGAAGACAAAAAGCAGAAGGAAATCGAGTCTATCACCACCTCGACTAGACGCTATCCCAAGAGGAAGAGAGTTGAGGAAAGCCAAACAGAGCCCATACCCAGGTTCGCTACTGACCAAACATCACAACGACAACTACGGGAGCGATCGCCACAACAGTCGCTTCAGATGCAACGATACTCCTTCAAGGACGATGATGTTCCAGCCATCCTTAAATATCTTCTGGAAAATGACAAAATCAAGCTCCCACCTATCAGAGATCAGGAGGAAGCTAACCGGATTTCAGATCCAAAATATTGTGGGTACCATAGGAGGATTCTTCATCCCACGGAGACTTGCTACACCCTCAAAAATACGATACAAGCCTTGGTTGAAGCCGGCGTTTCAATAGTAAAACAAACTGAATGAGAACGGCTAATTCCACTCCGACAAGTATAAGAGTATAAACTGCTCCTTCCTACACTCCAATAGGTATAGGAGTCTAAACTATTTCCTACTATTGACGGGAAGTTCCTGGAGGATTGTTATATTCTCAAGGATAACCCGGTCATATAACTAATTGTAATGACAAACCCAGCGTTGCAAGGAAAGCTGAGGGTGAATAAACAATGTATCGGGAAGTTCCTGCAAGAATATCACGCGTGGTATTCTTAAGGATAACCCAGTAACCACAGAAGAGATGAATAAGAAATCCACGTTCAAGCTCTTATTGTCAAATTCTAACTCTCATCCACCCCATATTCGTTGGTGTACGGATGCGAAGCTGTGCTACCGTTAGAGATTCAAATCCCCTCCCTTCGGATCACTCTCGCAACGGAGATGACAGCCGAAGAGCAGCATCAAAAGCGTCTCGAGGAACTCGAAAGGCTGGACGAAAAGCGCTTGGAAGCTCAACAACACATCGAGTTCTATCAAGCAAGGGTATCCAGAGCCTTCGACAAAAGGGTTCGTCAAAGAAGCTTCAAAGAAGGAGACTTGGTCCTCGCTGCGCGCCGACCGATAATCCTCACCTCTAAGAAGAAAGGTAAATTCGAACCTAAGTGGGAAGGACCGTTCGTAATAGACACAGTCTATTCAAACGGTGCTTATCGCTTAATTTCTTTAGAGGGTAACAGGCAATTAATGCCAATAAATGGGAAGTTTTTGAAAAAGTACTATCCCTAGTACATTCAGGACAACTCATTTATCGGGAAGTTCCTCGAAGAATATTACACTTAATATTCTAGAGGATAACCCAATTTTATTTTTACCACCAAAATCCCTCGCTGATCAATTTCAATTGACAGTGAGTCCACCGAAAAGGTTCACTCTCAGTTCGGAGTCCCCTTTTGATGAACGGAAGAACTCCATTTCTTTTCTCTTGGGTTGTAACTCAAGTTGAAATTCCTCTTCGATAAACGAAGAACTCATCTTTCGATCTGATAACCAATCCTATAAAAGGAAAGTTTGTCAGTATCTTCCAGATTCTCGGAGTGGAGATCCCACTTCTAGTTTCCTTCTTGCACTGGAAATAGAATATAAAATTCTTCCTTTCCAGAATCAAGGAATAGAATATAAAATTCTTCCTTCCTTGTTCGGGGAATAGAATATAAAATTCTTCCTTCCCCACACCAACTCCTTTTTCAAAGTTTACCATTTTAGGATTCATCCTAGGTATTTTATCCCGAAACCTAAGCAGGGATAAGCCTGCGCCTAACACGCGCTGCCGGTTTAGTCTTTTTCCGATTGAAAAAGACACCAGAGTTCGATTCTGGGGTATTTTATCCTGAAACCTAAGTAAGGATAAGTCTGCGCCTAACACGCGCGGCCGGTTAGTTCTTAACCGTTAAAAAGAACACCCGTCCGCATATTCAACATTGTGGCAGGTTGTTATTAATAACACCGAAATCCATGCCTCACACTCATGGGGAATTTCATCCTGAATCCTAAGAAAGGATATGTCGACGCCTAACACGCGTCGCCGGTTTGATCTTTACCCGTAGAAAAAGATACCAGAGTATGACTCTGGGGACCTTTATCCCAAAGCCTAAACAGGGATAAGCCAACGTCTAATACACGTTGCTGGGTAGCCTATTCCCATGATAATGGCAAAGCCTACATATTCAAAGTTGTAGCACAAAGTCTAAGGGA
>BQKN01067178.1:0-22455 GCA_022839385.1 Asparagus kiusianus
ACGTTCTGGGCCCGAACTCTATGTTTTAGACTTAAAACGCAGAGTTGAGCCTATTTTAGGCTGAAAACACAGTGTTCGCACAGCATTGTAAATCTAAAACGCAGAGTTGGGATGCAGAGATGAACTCAGAGTTTTGAGTCCATGATCTCTGCATTTTTAATTGGAGCGCTGGGGATGACCTCTGTGTTTTGACTCTGAAACGTGGGCATGATCTCTATGTTTTGATGTTGTAACACAGGGATAATCTCTGCATTTTGATGGTGAAACGCAGGGATGACCTCTACGTTTTAATGTGAAGAGACCATCAATTTGTGGTCTCTTTTGCTGGAGCGCTACAAAGACCGTCATTTTGTAATCTTCATCTTGGCTCCTTGAAAATATAAGAGTCGTCAGATTGCAACTCCCGATGTTGATTGTGAAGGTTGTTAAACTAGAACTTTTATCGGTTGTTGTGAAGGTCGTCAGATTGTAACCTTCATCGGTCTATGTTAAAGTCTTCAAATTATAGCCGTCTGGAAGTCGTCAGATTGTAACTTTTATCATCGGTGTTTGATGGCGATTAGCTATCTATTATGATTTTTAGATAACTTACAGAACCCCCTCCAAAGTTTTTAAAAGTTCGCTGTTGACTGGGATAAATTTTTAAAATATTTTGGATCTCAACTCTGAACTTAGAGCTGTTGATTCCTTATCGTAAAGGAGTTGTTCTCTGCACTCGCTACGAATGCATCTTGGTTGAAGGGATTTGCCATGCAGAACCTGTATGAAGGTAAGTGTCATAATCCTACTTCTGTAATGCGGGGGTGGACCCCTGTGTTTTAAACTTGAGGCGTGGGTCTCACCCTTGCGTTTTAAATTTGGAACCCGGGTGTGACCTCGGCGTTGTGGTTTTTGCATCGCGGGTCTGACCTCGGCGTTTTGACTTGAGACACGGAAGTGGCTTTCATGTGTTTTTGACTAAGTCTTTGAGACTTGTCTTTATCTCATATGTTTCAAGTCTCGGCTCACATCCATTAAGTTGATGGGCCTACAAATACGCATAGGATTTTTGACAAACTCTCAGCCATCAACGGATTTGATAAGCCTTTACCGACTACCATTTGAGTCAGGCTAGCATGTGGATTATCTAAGTCCGTTTCACATGTAACGTTGTGCTAAGAGAATGAACCCTCTTAGACTTGATGCTATGATTTTGAATACATATACTTTATCATTTTTACGGAAAAAGACTAACCGGCAACGCGTGTTAGGCGTAGACTTATCTCTAATTAGGAATCGAGATAAAGTCCTCCATGCGTATAAGGCATAGATTTTGGTGTTATTAATAACAACCTGCTACGATATTGAATACGTAGGCTTTGCCATTATTGCAGGAATAGGCTACCCGACAGCATGCTTTAGATACAGACTTATCTCTAATTAAGGATCGAGATAAAGTCCTCCATGGGTGTAAGGCATGTATTTTGGTATTATTAATAACAACCTTCTATGATATTGAATACGTAGGCTTTGCCATCACTGTATGAATAGGCTACCCGACAGCATGTTTTAGATATAGACTTATCTCTAATTAGGGATCGAGATAAAGTCCCCCATACGTGAAAGGCATGGACTTTTGATGCTACGATGTTGAATACATAGACTTCGCTATTATTATGGGAATGGACCACCCGACAGCATGTGTGAGGTGCAGACTTATCTCTATTTAGGAATCGAGATAAAGTCCCCCAAGCGTGTAAGGCATGGATTTTGGCATTATTAATAACGACCTACCACGATGTTGAATACGTGAGCTTTTTTCCTTTTTACGATCAAAGACTAATCGACAACGCGTATTAGGCGTTGACTTATCCCTACTTAGGATTCAGGATAAAATTCTCCATACATGCGAGGTATGGCTCAGAGATTATTAATTTAATGATAATCACTGGCTACGATATTGAATACGTTGACTTTGACAATGTCTCTTTCTGTGTTATATTTTCACTTGAAACACTAAAATAAAGTTGGAAGTACCAGAGGTGTAGTATTAACTTGGCATGAATTTTCACTTAGAGTGAAATTCGGAATTTTTCTTTATTATCACTAGGATAATTCCTGAAATTTTTTAATCCGCTGGGGATTTTATAATAAAAACTTGTTATTCTTATCAAAAAAAGGATTAACAAGTTCATTGGGGGTTTGACTGTTAGAGGTGTAATGTTAACCTAACAGTATTTTTTGGGCCTATCGCTCTATCGAAGAGAGTCGATAAGTTGGTGATGCGGCATAATTATGTACCAAAATTACAAGCGCACAATTGATCAAGTTATAGTATAAAAAGTTATCGATCCCATGAGGAAGGTGATTTTTAAGAGATTATTAGAATTGGTTCTTATGTTGTGTGTGTGACAAAATAGGATTAAAGAATAAGTGTGAGAGTTATGATGGGTGAGAGTGATTATTGTGAATATATGCAAATGACAATAAATTAAATTATAGAGAAGAGAAGAAATAATCAAAGAATATAATAAAAAGCAAGAATAAAAAGAGAAAAAATCAAGAAAACAAAAGATGAAGAATTCAATTAAAGATATGAGAGGTCTAGAATTGAATCCACTAGCTAATCTCAATTATAAAATACAAACTATTCTCTTTTTATCATATTTTAACTTAGATTTATTAAGCATAGACTATCAAACCATTTAAGGAAAGTATAACCTATTAAATTATCATCTAAGTCAAAATTACAATTCATGATAAGAATAACAACAATATAGTAATCCTAAAATTCATAAGCATAACCTATCAAATCATTTAAGATAAGCATAGATTATCAAATTCTTCTTCTACCAATTAGTTCTATAGTTGATTATCCTAAACATGAATATTTTAAATGCAAGAGAATAATTCATATAATATAAAAGAAATTAGACTAGTTTCATACAATCCTAAGATTCCTACGAGAATTAATTTCACATCTTAAGAAATAAAAGCAAGAAGAAATAGAACTAAATACAAAAATAAAAAGAAAAAAAATCTAAACTATGAACAAGAAATAAATCTAACTACAAAGAATTAAAATCTAAACTACAAAATAAATTACAAAAATTAAATGCAAGAAAATAAATCTACTCTACAAATTAAAGTGCAAAATAAAAAATAAAAAGACAAGAAAATAAATCTACACTACAAGCATGAATGTAAATCTAACTAATAAGCAATAATAAAGAAATTACTAAAAAGAAATAAAAGAGAGAAATAAAAGAAAAACAAACCTTTAAACTTTTCTTCATCTCCATCATCATCATCCAACAAAGAGAAGAAGATTTGAAGTAGAGAAATTTTTTTAATTATAACAAAAGTTACAAATTTGGAAGGTCTTCTCAATTAAGAGTAACCCTTCTCTCCAAATGGAGTTATAAAAATTTTCACACATCTAACCCCTCACTCTCTACTCCTATTTATAGTAAACATCAGTGAATGAGAGCCATTGGATCAAAATCTTATCCAAAAACATTAATTTTCAGCCATAGATCTGTAACTGCCTGCGTAGCTATAGATAAGGGTATCGATAAGCTTATCGATGTGCGCATCGATAAGCTTATCAATGTGAGCATCGATAGGCGCATAGATGCGTCCATCGATGTGCCCATCGATGTGTGTTAGTTTCTTTTTCTGTCCGAGCTTCCTCCTTGTGTGTTGGGCTTTTAGCAACATGGGCTTTTGGGCTTTTGGATAATTTGGCAACTCTTGATTCTCCATTGGGCTTTGCTTCATTTCTTTATGCATTTGTTTTGGTTTTGGCTTATCTTCATTAAATTAAGGGGTTTTTGTTGAGAGATGGGAGTTTGAGATTTATTCGTCATTAACCTACATTTAAAGATAAAAACAATTATTAGTGGTATATTTATTCATATAAAATAGATAACGAGGGTATAAAGTTATAATAAAATGTGATTATCAGTTGGTTTGGTCATTAGAGGTGTGATGTTAACTTGACTGGTTTGTGGACCTATCACTCTATTGAGGAGAGTCGATAAGTGGATTTTATCGTCAAAGGTGTGATGTTAACTTGACGGGTTTATGGACCTATCGTTCTATTGAAGAGAGTTAATAAGTTGATTTTGTCAGAGGTGTGATATTAACGTGGCAAGAAGAATATTGCGATCGAGGTAATTTTGAGGACCTATCGTTCTATTGGGGAGAGTCGATAAGTGAATTTTGTCAGAGGTGTGGGATCAACGTGACAAGAATTTGTTATGATCGGAGCAACCTTGAGGACATATCGCTCTATTGGCAAGAGTCGATAAGTTAATTGTCAGAGGTTTGGTGTTAACATGACAGGAATTGTTACGATTGGAGTAACTTTGTGGACTTACCATCCTATTGAAGAGGATTGATAAGTTGATTGTTAGAGGTGTTTTGTTAACGTGACAAGATTATGGACCTATCGCTCTATTAAAGAGAGACGATAAGTTAATTGTCAGAGGTTTGGTGTTAACATAACAAGAATTTGTTGTGATTGGAGCAACTTTGTGGACTTATCATCCCATTAAAGAGGAATGATAAATTTATTTGTCAGAGGTGTGATATTAACGTGACAGGAATTTTGTTACGATTGGAGCAACTTTGAGGACTTATTATCCTATTGAAGAGGATTGATAAGTGGATTGTCAGATGTGTAATATTAACGTAACAGGAGCTTTGTACTTATAATCTGAATAATATTTTGAAGACTTAGCGTCTTGCTGGAAAAGATTGCGATTTGAGCAATTTTGATGACCTATCATCCTATTGAAGATGATTGATAAGTGGATGTTAGAGGTGTATTGTTAACGTGACAAATTAGGAGTTATACAAACTGAATTCATACTCTATGGGGGTGATGATTGTCAGAAGTATAATGTTAACTCGACGATATGAAAGATTCGTTACTCTTAATCCAATAGATTCAAAGTAACCAATCCTAAGTCTTGAACAAGTACAGGGGGAAAAAGGATAGACATGGAACATCGCCTAGTGGGCTACTATCTAACGAGTTTGACTATCAGAGGTAACTGTTAACGTGATAGCTTTGTGGACCTGCTATCCTACTGAAGAGAATTAACTTCAGTGGCCGTAATATCTTCCCCTTCTAACTGAGAAGATCGGGCTTGGTCCGATTGCTCAGGTTGATCCTGCCTACTTTGTTCTTCAGCTTTGATCCTAAAAATAATCTTTTGAGCTTGTTCACCTTGAGAGATTAGTTGTCTCCAGGAATGGCATTCTGCAATCCTCATTTGTGTTAGTAGGTCGGTCTGCAAGTTGTGTCGATAGATCTCCACTAAGGTAGATTGTGTCATACCTGACGAACATCGAAGAGCCATGCTTCAGAACCTCTTGATGAAGGCTTTCACGGACTCCCTCTTCTTCTACTTAGTGACGAGAAGGGTATGAATGGAGACTTTCGTATCCTCTTCAAAGAATCTTGACAAGAAGAGTCTCTCTAGATCCGCTCACTTTTGGATATATCCCGCAGGTAGTTTCCTGGACCATTCAAAGGCAACTCTCTTGAGGGTGCCGATAAACAATTGAGCCAATATGGCGTCGTTTGATATCACATTCATAGTCTGTGACTTAAAATAATAGATATGTTGGTTCGGTGATCCCGTGCCGTCAAAAGATTATAGTGTCGAGACCTCAAACTTTGGAGGATAAGGGGATGCATCCCATTTGGTAGGATAGGGTCTGACAACTCCCTCGTCTTGGAGCTCGCTTCTGTTAGAAATAGCATTGAGGCGGGCTTCCAATTCTTCCATTTTGGTAGATTGAGGATTCTGCTTATTCTCAGCTTCTTTCTCTTCTTCAAATGAAGAGACTATGTGATGAGCTTCTTAATCAGAGGTCTCATTCACTTTTTGTTTCGCCTTTGATATGGATGATTCTTCTTTTCAAGAGGATTTCGGCCGAGGTTGTGACTCAGCTTTCTAAAAATTAGCTCTATTTGCAATGATCTGAGCCATCATATCCCGAATTTGATTGATGGTTTCCTGCTATGCTCGGAGCATGGCGTCCTACTCAGCAACCCTTTTTGAAAGATCTTCAGAATTTTCTAGCATGTGGACGAAGCTCTCATGCCCAACGAAAGAGCTTGATGATTGAGACTCCGCAATGGCTGAATATTCATCCTCGGAATTGGTTCATCTGGCTAACCTCCAATAGTTGACAGGAGGAATGGCTCTTGTCCGAGTCCGAGTGTGTCGGTAGACTCCTTCAAACTCGTTAGCGATTTCTCTGATGGTCGGTGAACGACTTGTCTCAGAGTCATCAGAACTAGGACCTGAGGCTTTCCCTCTGCCGATCACATTGATAATGATCCCAGGATACTCGGTCTCTGGAGACTTCTTTTTGTGTGAACGTCGTTGTTGGTTGGTAAGGCAACGTTCATTAATTGGTCGAACACCAATGGTTTGGCTGCATATGAACAGCATTAACATCCCAAGAGGATCGTAGGAGTCAATCGTTCATATTAGAATGAACGAATGACTTGTTACATCGGCCTTTCTCTTTATATGAACACTCTCAAATCTGTTGCAAAGACTCGAGAAGAATTATTCACTGATCATGAGGTTTGAATTGAAACCCCCAGTCCATGATTGGACAGGACTGGCTCTTGGTGAACATGAATCTGGTCAAGATACCTTGAATCCATAAACCTCTTATATCCACCCCTCAATCCAGGTTCTGTTTTGGATTTCATTACTCGAACGCATGCCTAAGCTCCAGGTTTTGCTGGTGAAACGCATTCATGAGGTCTGTGTTTTGCTGATGAAATGCATTCTTGAGATCTGCATTTTGGTTCTGAAATGCACCCCTGAGAGTTGCAATTGGTTTTGGAAATGTTTTCTTGAGGGTTGCATTCTGTTTGAATAAATCGCTCCTGAGGGCTTCGTTTTGATTGTAAAACATACCTCTGAGTGCTACGTTCTGCTTGATTAATGCAGTTTTGAGGTCTGTGTTTTGATATTGGAACGCGCCTATGAGAATTATGTTTTATTTGGGAAAATCACCCCTGAGGGTTGCGTTTAACTTGGCTTATGCGAGGCTCATGCTTAGGCACACAAAAGTGAGGCTTGCATTCTAAAGTAGAAACACAGAGTTCGTGTTGAGGCTCACAAACGCAGAGCTCGTGTTGATTGGAAGATCGGTTCTCTTGGAGTTGTACCGAAGCTAAGTCTTTTCCTTCAGAGAGGGCAGTGTATGAATAGTGTAACCCCCAAGGGAGACAGTCCTTTGATGAGTCGGTCACAACTAGAGCTTTAGTCTCCTTAGAGACTTTATGGATTTTGCGCATTGCCTTGGTGCTAAGGGATCCGGAGGAGAGGGACTTCGCAAACTTAGCTTGACCAAACTCTGCCACAAGAGTGTCGACCGTTGTTCCAGCGAGGTTGACGTTGGATTGCTCCACCACTTCTTCATCGGTAAAGCTAGTCCCCAGTGGAGTCGCTATATTTTGTTTGTTAAAAAATTTGTAATAAGAAAATGATGAAAGAATCGAATTTGATTTTATTCTCTCTAATTGCTTAGAAAAAGTATGTTTACAACTCTCTCTAATTTAATTACAATTCAAATTTTCTGATTACAAAAGAGAAGATAATCGACAGAGATCCTCCCCTTTGTTTAATTTTGGGTTCTTCACGATGGCGATAGAGTGCCTCCCTCGAATGTTCGTGTCGAGTTTGCTCTCCGTTGACGATCCGCACGTCTTGTTTCACTGAAACGTGGTCTTTTCCTCACGATTTGACGTTACGGAGAACTTGCGTGGCAAGTTTTAAAGAACTCTGAACGAGTTTAGAAGAACTTACAGAGCAAGTTTGAAACTTTTAATGAGTTAGGGAACCCAAGTATGAAAAAAGCTTCTGTTGTTGATCTCCAAAGCTCTAGCAATTCCCCCTAAAAGTCAGCCAAAGATCTCTTCTTCGCTGCTAAGTCGAAGGGCTAAAAGAGGATAAAAAACGGATCCAAACTCAGTTGAGTTTACTCCTATTTATAGGGGAGTAAGGGGTGTAACTGCTCCCTTAATTCGTTCCTAAGTGGGGCTGAATGAGGTGTAACCGTCCTCTTAATCTGCTCCTAAGTAGGACGAAAATATCTCCAAATGTGGGGGGGGGGGGGGACGATTCCTAAAACAGTCCAGCTCATGTTTGAACGAGTCAAACACCAGAAATGGCGTTCTGGGCCCGAACTCTGCATTTTAGACTTGAAACGCAGAGTAAGGCCTGTTTTAGGCTGAAAACGTAGTGTTCACACAGCATTGTAAATCTGAAATGAAAAGTTGGGACGTAGAGATGAACTCTGCGTTTTGAGTCCACGAACTCTGCGTTTTTAATTAGAGCGCTGGGGATGACCTCTGTGTTTTGACTCTGAAACATGGGCATGACCTCTGTGTTTTGATGTTGTAATACAAGAATGACCTCTGCATTTTGATGGTGAAACACAGGGATGACCTTTGCGTTTTGATGTGAAGAGGCCATCAATTTGTGATCTCTTTTGCTATAGCGTTGCAAAAACCATCATCTTGTACCGTCATCTTGTAATCTTCATCTTGGCTCCTTAAAAATATGAGAGTCGTCAGATTGTAACTCTTGATGTTGATTGTGAAGGCTGTTAAACTAGAGCTTTCATCGGTTATTGTGAAGGTCGACAGATTATAACCTTCATCGATCTACGTGAAAGTCTTCAAATTATAGCCTTTTAGAATTCGTCAGATTGTAACTTCCATCATCGGTGTTTGATGGGGTCACCTATCTATTGTAATTTTTAGATAGCCTACAATGTTCTCTGGATTAAATGGATTCATGATCACTATTTAAGACAAGTCAACATCAGGCAAGTCCAACCTAAGAAGAGTGATTCATGGTTGTGGAGGCAACTGCTAAAAGTGAGGAATATGTTGATTGACAAGCTTGGAAGTGTGGATAACTTAGTTAATCCATCATGAAGGGTTAAAAATATTCTTATTCCGTTTGGATTCGATAGTTAAGAAAAGGGGTTAAGTCTTTTTGACAAATGAAGAAGGGCAAAGGAGATTAACCTCATTATTTAGAAAAAATACTACTTTCGCCCTTACTAAAAATTTAAAACTAATTACATCATTAATATATTTTTCATGTTATCTACCTTCTAAGAAACTTCAAAGATTTGAAGTGCTAATATGTAATTCAGTTGAGACACGAGGGATTAATATATTTTTTTAAATAACGCTAAAATGACAATTTGGTATTATACAAAATATCCTAGTTATGATTAGTAGTCTCATGTATACTCGTATAGAATCATAAACTCCGAGGTCACATGTGTAATAACAGACAACTCAGTGTACCTGAATGTAAGTAAAAGTTTCAAAGGGGACAATTTGGATCATCTCTTCTTCTGCATAGCCAATTTGTGATTTATTTTTTTCTGGCAAAGAAAATGGTCGCTGATATATTGTGCACATGTCAAAAATATCACATCACTTTAACCAATATAACCAGTGAATTGCAGTTGGTTAGGTCATGGTTTTGTACAACACTCTTCTGTTTGTTAGTTAGAGAATTATGTTAGACTCTAGAGGGGGGTGATTAGGGTCTTATGCTAATCTAATCCGATTTAAATGCTAATTAAAATTAATTAACAAGTTATCCTAGCAAGTATGAAATACAACATGATATGTGAACTAGGATAAGCAATATGAACAATAAAATATATCCTAGCAAAGAGATATACTATGAGATATATATGCAAGGATATGAAACTAACGCAAGGGTAAACAAAATAAAACAAGATAGTGGACAAGCTAGATAATGTGACAAAGGCGATATGAGCAATGAGCACAAATATAAATGAACGCCAAAGCACACTCAAACACAATCAAATGATCATGGAGTTCGGACCTTCCATCCTACGTCTCCGCTCCCCACTCCCGGAGAGAAATCCACTATCACAACCTAGTTTTCTACGCTTACCCGAAAACATTTACACCTCACACTCGGTTTTCTAGCTAACCAAAAACTTTATAATCAACACTCTTGCAATCGCACTCTACACCCACTAAGTGTTGGAACTAGACGTGTCTCCCTCAAGTGCTCGGATATAACCTCTCCCTAGGTTCGTCAACCGACGTCACTCCTCTTGGGACGATCCCCGACTCTCGCCACACACTTCTCTCGGTGTATAAGTGTATTACAAAGTGATCTCACAATAAGCACAATATAAATCAAATGATTTGTTCTCTAAACAAGGTGAGAACTCAATTAAGCACAACTCTTAGTCACAAACCCACAACCCCAAATTATACTATGAATGTAAATACAATAAGCTCAAAAGGTTGTGTTTGAGCAAAGAGATATAAATCAAAACTAAACTCAATGTAGTTCTAGCTTAATAACAATAATAATCAAATATATAAAAGAGCTAGAAATAGAGTTTAGAAAACTTCTCAATAGATCAAGAGTTGGAGGGAGAATAGTTGGAAGCTCAAACTTCAATAGATGATCTCCTCAAGCTCTTGTGGAATTGATTCACAAAACCAAAACACTCAAATTCTTAAAAGCTTATAAACACACTTAAACCAAACTTAAACCTTGTTTAAAACTCTTTAAACTTGTTTAAAACATTTTCTTGGTGACTTCAGAAATTAGAGGACAAGGGGTATATGTAGGATCATAAGGCAAAGCCCAAAAACCCAAAAAAACCAAGAAAAAAGATAAAATAATGGATATATCAAAATCTAGAAATTATAGCCGTTATGAGGTCGTTGGTCGACTGAAAAAATACATCAGTCGACTGATGACCTCGTTTGGTGAAAAACAAATTTTACAGAGAGCTGGAATTTTGCGTATCTTGTTTTGTAAAATCAATTAAAAATAGTAAATGAACTCCATTAATTATAAAATTTTGAGAAATGTTTCTAAACATGTAGATGAACAAGTTAGAAAAATAATTTCTTAAATATCACTTCCCAATTGTGAGAAATAATTTATTGAACACAGACATTACAGATACCGAAAACTGCTGAAACATCTAACTTTTTAAAATCGATTTGACACAGTAAAACATCTCCAAAAATCATTAAATTTTTAGGGAAGATTATAGACATGTAGATGAATATGTTACAAAAAGAATTTCATGATTATCACTTCCCATTTGAGAGAAATAAATTATTTAGTAAACTGGTCAAAAACTACAAAACTGAAAAAACTGAAAAACACCTCATTGGTCGACGCATCAGTCGACCGATGACATCGGTCGACGCATCAGTCGACCGATGACATCGGTCGACACATCAGTCGACTGAAACAATGCAGAAAGCAAAATGAAGATTTTAGGCATTTTTATCAGTCGACTGATAACTTTCATCAGTCGACTGATAACATTGTATCAGCCTGTTTTGAATAGAAAAACTGATTTTTGAAGTGCCTTTAAAAATAGCAAATAAATTCTAAAAAATGTAAAACTTTGGGGAATGTTTATAAACATGTTAATGAACATGTTACAAAAAGAATTTTTAGGATTGCACTTCACATTTGTAAAATATTATTATTTTACAAAATAGTCCAAAACATATAAATGTAAACGCACTTGTTTTTGTCATTTGACTAAACCATGTTTTGAACCTTTATAAAGTGATTTTATAGACTTAATAAAGTATGTATAAACTGATATTAAAGTCTATAAATAAATAAAACAATATTTTTACAAAAACACCTATATTTCAACAAAATCAACAAATACGTGTGTGTGATTAATATATGACCTTAAAGTATCTACACACAAGTATAAATCTAAAACTAAATTACCCAAGCTATCTTGATCTTCGATGAAGCTATCCTTGGTAATCTTGCGGATGAAGCTTGAACTTGGATATTGACTTGAATGTGCATTGCTTCACTCCACTATTCCGCCAACCTCCTTTGGATATGATCGTTAAAGCTCTATTCCATCCATCCTCCAACTTATTGTTTGTCTACAATAAGTAAGAAAATACAAACACTAGACAAACAATATTAGTAGTAAATTATTTGTTAAACATCATCAAAACAAGAAGGCCAACAATCTCCCCCTTTTTGATGATGACAAACAATTTACAAAAAGAAATATATGCATGAAGGAAATGAACATATAAAAAATAATTCACATGCATATAAATAAGAAAATGTATACTCACAATATTTCTTCCCCTTTGATAATATCAAAAAAGGGACAAAAGAATTAAGAGAGCGAAAGCTCCCCCTACAAATAAGCATGAGTGAGTATAAAACAAATATAGGGATTGCTCCCGCTATCAAAATGCCATATAGAATATATGAAATGAAGATCATGGCAAACATATGTGAGCAAGCATAGATAGAAAATATGCTAAACACAACTCATATACATAAAGATAATGAGAACATATATAAATATATCAAGGTGAAAAATAGTGTCTCATATCAAAGAACATAAAAACCATGTGTAAAGATAGATTTATGAAATCAAAAGAAAAGGAGCATGGGAATCATGCAAAATGTTTTCAAATGAAAACAAATCAATAAAATGAAATCATAAATCAAAATTAAATCATACAAGAACATAAAACCAAATCATCATTGATTTTCAAAAATCAAGAGAGGCAACCATATCTAGCTCTTAAGCTAGTAACAACCCATATAAACATTTTTAGCATCCGGTAAACAATGTTTGAGAATAAATACCCAATAACTCCGGAGGGTTATATAAACATAGTGCTCTCATCAAAACAAAATTAATAATCATGAAAACAAAAAAAATGATCAAAGAGAATTTGTTTTCATAAAAAAAGCATAATTTTCAAAACCAAGAAAAAGAAAGATAAAAATATTAAAATTCTTGGTTTAACAATCAAATTTATTTTGGTACCCAAGAACTCTTGGTAACAAAAGATTTAGGGACATGACCCCTATCATTAAAGCTCAAAGCCCTTGGGTTATAAACCCATTTGGACACATTTAGTGCACGGGTCAGGTCATACCAATAATTATGCAAATGACTCATTCGATTGCAATAAGTGCAATGAAGAGGATGTATTTGGTTATGTTGGCCATGTGGATGTGCACGAGGAACATTTGCAAATAAAGATGGTCTTTTAAGATTATTTTGCAAATGAGAAACATTTTGAAAAAAATATTGGTCTACTTGAAATATTTTGCGATTTAGAAACTTTTCGCAAATCAAAACAAAACTTAGCTAAGTGACCAGTTCTACCACAAAAATCACATTTAAACTTTTGTGGCTTAATAAAATCATTTGGCAAAGGAGATTTCTTTTTCAAATCATAGCAAAATTTTGTCAAATGGCCAAAACGACCACAATGATCACATCTATACACATGAGCATGCTTATGATGAACAATGGGTGCATATGTGTGTACATGTGATGAAGAAACTTGATGAGATGCACAAGAAGGATTAATATTCTTATGTTTATGTGCATCATAGCAAAATTTAGCTAAATGGCCTTTACGACCACAAATGGATCACTTGTAAACTTTGCTATATATGTGTGCATAATGAGTGGATGATGACTTAGACTTGGCACACATATTCATAAGCCTCTTATGATTATCAAAGCATATTTTCAAAGTTGAATCTAAAGATGAAATACAATTTTTCATAAGATTCAAGTCTTCATTTTTATGCACATATGCACTTTTAGAAGTAGAACATAAATAGTTATTTATAAAAGAAGCAGTATCATTTTGTATGTTCTTTACTTCTAACATGGCATTATCTTTTTCATGAGTTAACTTGGCAAAGTTTGAAAGCAAAGAATCATGATCCGATTTTAATTTTTCATTGTTTTCTTTAAGGATCATATTTTCATTAGAAATAATATCAAACTTAGAAGTTAAAGACTCATGATCGGATTTCAAATTTTCATGCTTGCTTTGTAAATTAATGAAATCATTTTGCAATTTCTTGTAGGCATGCAATAATTTATCACTAGCACAAGCAAGTTCATCACTATATAAATCATTGTCGGGTTCGAACTCGCAAACCTCACAAGGGCTATCGCCTAATGCTCGTATGCATGAAGCTCCTTTTGAACTTAAAGCGGGGTCCTCCAAAGCTTGTCGGATCGCCTCCAAGTCCCCTTGATACGCTTTTATAAATTTCCACGATGTATAAGCGATATCAAAAGAATCAAGCTTGTTAGACATAAATAAATCAAATGCATTTAATAAAAATTCTAACATAAGCTTGTTCATAATAAACATCTTTTTATCATGTTTGCTCCACTTAGGTTTCTCCAACGTGGGCACAATATAAGCACAATCAATGACTTCCCATAAATCGATATTTTTAGATTGAACAAATAATTTGAATCTAAAACACCATTGAGCATAGGGAAAAATATTGAATTTAGGAGTAATACTAGAATCATAGCCTAAACAAGATGCGTCATTCATATCCATAATTTGTAAAAATATGCAAGCAAGATACAAATGCAATCAAAACAAGATTAGCACAAAAAGATAACTTGGATCTTTAACTCAAGGTGATTAGACCTTAAATCAAATAGCACCAAGCTCTGATACTAATTGTTAGACCCTAGAGGGGTGTGATAAGGGTCTAATGCTAATCTAATCCGATTTAAATGTCAATTAAAATTAATTAACAAGTTATCCTAGTAAGTATGAAATACAACATTATATGTGAACTAGGATATGCAATATGAACAATGAAATATATCCTAGCAAAGAGATATACTATGAGATATATATGTAATGATATGAAACTAACACAAGGGTAAACAAAATGAAACAAGATAGTGGACAAGTTAGATAATGTGACAAAGGCGATATGAGCAATGAGCACAAATATAAATGAACGCCAAAGCACACTCAAACACAATTAAATGATCACGGAGTTCGGACCTTCTGTCCTACGTCTCCGCTCCCCACTCCCGGAGAGAAATCCACTATCACAACCGGGTTTTCTACGCTTACCCGAATAACGTTTACACCTCACACTTGGTTTTCTAGCTAACCGAAAACTTTACAATCAACACTCTTGCAAACCCACTCTACACCCACTAAGTGTTGGAACTAGATGTGTCTCCCTCAAGTACTCGGATACAACCTCTCCATAGGTTCGTCAACCGACGCCACTCCTCTTGGGACAATCCCCGACTCTCGCCACACACTTTTCTCGGTGTACAAGTGTATTACAAAGCGATCTCACAATAAGCACAATATAAATCAAATGATTTGTTCTCTAAACAAGGTGAGAACTCAATTAAGTACAACTCTTAGTCACAAACCCACAACCCCAAATTATACTATGAATGTAAATACAATAAGCTCAAAAGGTTGTGTGTGAGCAAAGAGATATAAATCAAAACTAAACTCAATGTAGTTCTAGCTTAATAACAATGATAATCAAATATATAAAAGAGGTAGAAATAGAGTTTAGAAAACTTCTCAATAGATCTAGAGTTGGAGGGAGAATAGTTGGAAGCTCAAACTTCAATAGATGATCTCCTCAAGCTCTTGTGGAATTGATTCACAAAACCAAAACACTCAAATGCTTAAAAGCTTATAAACACACTTAAACCAAACTTAAACCTTGTTTAAAACTTTTTAAACTTATTTAAAACATTTTCTTGGTGACTTCAGAAGTTAGAGGGCAAGGGGTATATATAGGATCATAAGGAAAAGCCCAAAAACCCAAAAAAACCAAGCAAAAAGACAAAATAACGGATATATCAAAATCTAAAAATTATAGCCGTTATGAGGTCGTCGGTCGACTGAAAAAATACATCAGTCGACTGATGACCTCGTTTGTTGAAAAACAGATTTTACAGAGAGGTGGAATTTTGCGTATCTTGTTTTGTAAAATCAATTAAAAATAGTAAACGAACTCCATTAATTATAAAATTTTGCGAGACGTTTCTAAACATGTAGATAAAAAAGTTAGAAAAATAATTTCTCAAATATCACTTCCCAATTGTGAGAAATAATTAATTGAACACAGACATTACAGATACCAAAAACTCCTAAAATATCCAACTTTGTAAAATTGATTTGACATAGTAAAACATCTCAAAAAATCATTAAATTTTGAGGGAAGATTCTAGACAAGTAGATGAACATGTTACAAAAAGAATTTCATGTTTATCACTTCCCATTTGAGAGAAATAAATTATTTAGTAAACTAGTTAAAAACTGCAAAACTGAAAAAACTGAAAAACACCTCATTGGTCGACGCATCAGTCGACCGATGACATCGGTCGACACATCAGTCGACTAAAACAATGTAGAAAGAAAAATGAATATTACAGGCATTTTTATCCATCGACTGATAACTTTCATCAGTCGACTGATAAAACTGTATCAGCCTGTTTTGAATAGAAAAACTGATTTTTGAAGTGCCTTTAAAAATAGCAAATAAATTTTAAAAAATATAAAACTTTGGGGAATGTTTATAAACATGTTAATGAACATGTTACATAAAGAATTTTTAGGATTGCACTTCACATTTGTAAAATATCATTATTTTGCAAAATAGTCCAAAACATATAAATGTAAACACACTTGTTTTTGTCATTTGACTAAACCATGTTTTGAACCTTTATAAAGTGATTTTATAGACTTAATAAAGTATGTATAAACTGATATTAAAGTCTATAAATAAATAAAACAATATTTTCACAAAAACACCTATATTTCAACAAAATCAACAAATACGTGTGTGTGATTAATATATGAGCTTAAAGTATCTACACACAAGTATAAACCTAAAACTAAATTACCCAAGCTATCTTGATCTTCGATGAAGCTCTCCTTGGTAATCTTGTGGATGAAGCTTGAACATGGATCTTGACTTGAATGTGCATTGCTTCACTCCACTATTCTGCCAACCTCATTTGGATATGATCATTGAAGCACTATTTCATCCATCCTCCAACTTATTGTTTGTCTACAATAAGTAATAAAATACAAACACTAGAAAAACAATATTAGTAGTAAATTGTTTGTTAAACATCATCAAAACAAGAAGGCCAATAAATTAATGTTAGAAATCAACAGCAAAAGGAGAAAAATATTATTTCACTTTGATCATATGAATGTCACTCCACAAGCACTGAGCATATAATGTCTTTGCAAAAATTAAGGTTTCAATTCCTCAGAACTTCTCTATTCCACATTGGACACTTCTTCATTGGTAAAAGAACTTGCAGGCGATGATCTCAGTTCTGTATACTATTGATTCTCTTGGCGAGTGAGAAAGGAGGCCTCTGCATCAAATAATAATAATAAAAATTTAGACACAAAAGCAGTACAACACCAACACCAAACACTTTATCCCAAATTTTTAGGTTCGATTACCTAAACCCTATTCTTCAATTACATTCCAGTATGATTAATCCCCTCAGTTAAGTTAACTATGTCATTAGATCTTTCTTAATTCCTTCCAATCAACCTCTCTTAAAGCATGCATATAGTCCGTCGTTAATAATCGTAAGAAATTCTCAACATCATTAATAATTATAAGAAATTCTCAACTTCATATTTACCTTGGGGCAATGCATGAATTCAGTCACCTGGCTAATTAAGTTATTAACTACATTATCTAGTTGAAGGAGAGAAAGCAATTAACAATTTTATCTAGAGCAGTGATAAATACAATACACTGTCCCAAAGTACTCTCCTTCACTACTAAAATTTTGATGGCAATCCAAGCGGAAGATCACAACACTTAATGTAGTTATGTAAACTAGTCTGGAGAGTGTAGTTTTGATGGCAATCCAAAGCACATAAAAAACAGCATTATACTCTCCACGACTAGCTGCAAGCACACGTTGTTTCAACCTCTTCAGAGATGGCACAACTTTAAAAGTAGGAGGCTCTACCGAGAGGAACAATTAAACAAATAAAAAACACCTTTAACAAAGAACATTAATATAAGAGCACCCATAATACGAAGGCTGAACAATTTCAAAGAACATCTGATGCCATACCTAAATCATTCACACAAACTTATATCATAATACCACGGTGACTATCATGGAATTTGGCATCAGTCATGTATCATAATATGCCTGATACTATTAGTTAAACTTGTCAGAAAATTATGTCATGTACTTAACAGTTGTTCATAAAACTTAAAACTTAAAACTAAGGGAAAATTGCTTCCAGCCCCCAAAACAACCCAAAACGTGCTCTGCCCCCCCCCCCCCCCCCCCAAGACTTTTCAACGGGCCCTTTACCCCCAAAACCGCCCCCGATTTTCTTCCAGCCCCCAAATCAAATCCCCAGGCCTAATTCCGTTTAAACCCCTCTCGAAATGCCCAAAATACCCTTACGTTTAAACTCCCCCGTTATGAGTTACCTCCTCGTCCGTATCCTGTCATCTCTCTCTTCTGCAAGCAAACCGACTCCAGAAACCCAATTCAAAAACCCTAGCCCTAAATCAACCGACCCCAACGCAAACCGAATCAAAGCAAAGGGTTCAAAATGGCCGACGATTCAACCCCCAAAGCCAACCTCAATGCCGACCACAGCGAAAGGGATGACGCCCAGCA
This sequence comes from Asparagus kiusianus, assembly GCA_022839385.1. Lineage (NCBI taxonomy): Eukaryota > Viridiplantae > Streptophyta > Magnoliopsida > Asparagales > Asparagaceae > Asparagus > Asparagus kiusianus. Next base: position 18,547 of record BQKN01067178.1, read on the forward strand.
GTTCGAAATCTCAGAAAGAGCCCATACAACTACAGTGCGGACTGAATCTGAAACTGGAGCTGTGATTGCTGATGTTCTAGAGGACATCGCAACCAGCCATTCTCATCCCAGAAGCCCGCCTCAAAATTTAAGTGTAGGCCCCCACGAAGGTCTAGAGGGCAGCACCGGCACCACTGGCACGTCCAACGATGCCACTAGAGCGCTCCTTGGTCTATAGAGAGGAGAAAAAGAGAAGCACGTTGCAGCACCCAAAAGGTAATTTTTACCGCAAGTTTTTTGTTGTTAAGGTTATGGTTTGATTGATAATGCTCTTAGTCTGGTGGGAAGGTCCAAAACTACGTGTGTCTGTTAGCTGTTGAGGTTACTGTTAACATGCAAGGTTCATGCTTTTATTACCGAGGTTGTTGTATAGTTGTTGAGGTTAGGCTTTGGTTGTTAAGGTTAGGTTTTTGTTGTTAAGGTTATGGGGTTGTTGTTAAGGTTGTTGGTTTACTGTTAACATGCAATGTTTATGCCTTTATTGTTGAGGTTGTTGTTTAGTTGTTGAGGTTAGGCTTTGGTTGTTAAGTTTAGGTTTTTGTTGTTAAGGTTATGGGGTTGTTGTTAAGGTTGTTGGTTTACCCGCAAAGTTTACAGCATAGTTGTTATGTTTACTGATTATACTCAAAAATGCTCCCGTCTTGTGTTTTTGTTTTGTAGAAAATGGCAAAGCCAGCTATTACGTTGCGGCCCACCGCCAGCTTCGGTGCCTATCATGACTTCATGCGGAATTTGGTGATGCATATGGGGCCAAGGCATTATGCGGCCTACGAAGATAGCGTATTCAGACACTACGTTCAATTTGGCCCACCTGGTGTCGATCTTCCCACCTTTGAGCATATTTTGAGCCAGTGGGACAAGAAGAGCAAAAAATTCGTCTTCACCGATAGGAATGATGGAGAAGAGATCGCATGCTCATTCAATCTTGAGTGGGTTATGGAGCATACATGGTTCTCCAATGAGGGGCTTCATGTTGACCACAATCGGGCTAGGAAAAATAGGATTTGGTCCAGGTTTTTTGACAAACCCGAGGCGGGGGGTTCCAGCAGTATAGCTCCCCCTAAAGGAGGCCCCACCAGACGCAATGTCGAGGACCTGCTCTTGAAGCTGGTACTATCTTCTGATCGCCGAGATGTGAAGGACTTTGTCCTGCTACAGATCCTCTATCAGCTGAGCATGATTTGGTGTCCAAGAAGTATTTCCGGTGTACCTAGGCATTTATTCAAGTATGTCGACAGCATCGAACAGGTTAATAACACTGCTTGGGGGACCTATATATTCAGTGAGACATCTGACGCGATAGAGAGGGCACTGAAGGGTCCTGAGCCAGGGAAGACGACATTATATCTGCAAGGGTGTACCCCTCTAGTTTGTGTAAGTAATCATGTTTTTTACTACTGATTGTCAAGGTTACGGTTTCATTGTCAAGGTTACGGTTTCGTTGTTAATATTACGGTTTGGTTGTTAAGGTTACGTTTTTATTGTTAGGGTTACTTATTAATTATTACGGATGAAGATGTTTGTTAAGTTTTTATTTCTCTAATGTGCAGTTGTGGTATTATGAACTCACCGGCATCAAGAAGCCAGCAGTTGGTTGTATGGTGAGGCCTCCCCTGACAAATTGGGTGAGACTTGGGGATGTTGCTGGTTCTTTGAGATTGGCCACTGTTGTTGCTAAAGCAAACAAAGCTACGATAAAGCTTCCACAGCAACATGGACAAATTCAAAGAATCGAGGGAGGTTTTTGGGGGAAGGAGCAGGGGATATAGAAAGAGAAGATGAGAGAGAGAGAGAAGAGGAGGAGGATTAAGGGTCCGGCTGCAGTAGACACCGGCATGGCTCGTGGCCCAAGAGACCTTCTTCACAAGAAGAAGAGGAGAGCAGAAGATGACGACATACCAATTGATGCACTTGTAAGAACTTAGCAATCGTGGATTTCATTTGTTTTTAAATTAATTAATCCTTTTAATAATACTCTACATGTCCATTGCATATGTGATGCCACAGGATATTGATGAAGACGCCGAGCAGCCAAATGAGGTAGTTGAGCAAATGGAATGGCCTCAGCAAGTTATCTACTGGAAGAGCATCGTGGTAATGAACGAAGCATTACGTCGTGAGAACGAGAATAAATTCAAGGTTATGATTGCTGCAGACCGTGTAAAGATAAGTGCTCTTTCTGTGAAGGTGGCTAAGTTGTCTGCTCAAAATAGAAGACTGAGAGAGGAACTAAGTGAAGCACGATCCGGAACCCTTTCTGTATACAAGGATAAGAGCCCTACAGGATTGGTGTCCAGCTCATTGATGGAGCCGCAAACTTGTACAGGTTAGATGTGGCTTGCAATTACGTTTGAGTGTTATGTTTAAAGATTGATTGATAAGTATATGGATTTATTGTTAAGGTTAAGAATGTATTGTTAACTTTACGGATCTAATGTTAAGGTCAGGGATTTATTATCAAGGTTGGAGATTGATTGTTAAGTATCTTGGTTAGTTTTAGGGTTATGTAACTGATGCTATGTTTTTTTTTGACAATGAAGTACCTAAGCTCATTTGTGTTTATTTTTTGAATCAGACACTCCAGGCACCGTGGGTGGCATTGATGTACAGTACGAGGGGGATGTTAATAAATTATTATTTGATGAAGCTAATAAGGAGAGCGAGGCCCCTCCAACAGGGGGGCCCTCTCCACAACCATTGTTTTCTGATATCCACAAGGAGAGTGAAGATGCTCCGCCGGGAGAATTACCTCCACCAGAGGCATCTGCTGTTGACAAGACTCTTGAGGCAGAAATAAACGAGGGAGAGAAGGTGTCCCCGCCAGCGAAGGAGCTGCTAACTTGTACAGGTCAGCTTTCTTTTGTATTATATGTTAGAGGTTGGTTGTTATGTCTACGTATTGGTTGTTAAGCTTTTTATTGTTTATACTCTGAATACTATCAGAAACAGGCACTCAACGTGAGGGCACTAGAAGAGAAATAATGCCGGCGGTTGAAGTCCCTTCTGCAGGTGATGGGGAGACGCAAACTTGTATAGGTTAGCAACTTTTTCACCATGTGTTTAGGCATCAGTTGTTAGGTTTACCATGAAATTGTTAAGTTTAGATAGAATGGGCTATGTTTTCTTAATATTTATACCTCGAATGGGATGTTTGGAATCAGACACTCTGCGGGAGGACACTGAGATGGAAATAAAGCAATCAGAGAAGGCTATGGCACCAGTAATAGAGACATCAACTGATGACGAAGATGCTCCTATTGTGTTTTCAAAGGCTTTGAGTAAGAGAAAGAGGGGTGCAACGGGGGCACGCGGGAAGGTGGCCGCTGCTGCACCCCCTAAACGGAAGAGATGCAAAAGAGCGTTGAAGCCTTCCAAGTGGGTAGTCACCCCTTACACTGAAGGGAAGAAGAAGAAAGAAAAAGACAACATATGGGACAAGGCTATAATAGAAGTGGATGGGGAGGAGGAAGCGCAGGTGTAGGAAAAGATAGCAGAGTTGGCTCCTGCTCGGCTACAAAGTGACCCCCACTCTATCTGGGAAAACACATGAGTTCCCCTATGAGTTCAGAAGAAGAAATATACAGAAATAAGCTGAACGAGGGGATTCCCTTTCCAGGAGGCTTCATCATCAAGTTTTTGGACGATAAGGACACATTTGTACATAACTATAAGGTGTCAGCAGATGTTGCCGCGCTACTGACGGAAGAGGAGCAAAAAACTCTTAACCATTTTTGCATTTGTAGATGTAACAAGTAAGTATTTAACTCATATCTCAAGTATTTACGTTTGTTGTTTAGTTTACGGGTTTGTTGTTATGGTTACCGGTTTTTTTGTTATGGTTATTGATTTGTTGTTTAGGTTAAGGGTTTT
>BQKN01067179.1:0-24379 GCA_022839385.1 Asparagus kiusianus
CCGTCTCCACCACCGTCGAATCTCCGGCGATTGTTCCCCGCTTCGGCCCCGTCGAGCCCCGCAAGGGCGCCGACATCCTCGTTGAGGCCCTGGAGCTCGCTGGAGTCACTGATGTCTTTGCTTACCCCGGCGGAGCCACATTGGAGATCCACCAAGCCCTGACCCGATCCAATACGATCGCCAACCACCTCCTACGGCACGAGCAGGGCGAGTCGTTTGCCGCCGAGGGGTACGCGAGGTCCACTGGCAAGCCCGGGGTTTGTATCGCCACCTCGGGTCCCGGCGCCACCAATCTCGTCTCCGCGCTCGCCGACGCGCTGCTGGATTCGGTGCCGCTCGTCGCCATTACGGGTCAGGTTCCGAGGAGGATGATTGGGACTGACGCTTTTCAAGAAACACCCATTGTTGAGGTAACCGAATCGATGTTGGTAGTTTGATAGCACGAAGTTTTCAAATTGATGTTAATTTGATGATTTGGTCCCCTAAAGCGACAAAGTCCTAACTTTTATTGTTTGGAGTCGAGGCATTCAGCTTGTATTCTCGTTTGTTTGGGATTTTGATATTTTATTAGCTTAATTGCGCTTTAATATCCTAAAGTTTCATTTTTTTGGCATCCTAAAGTTCTGTTTTGACAGTTGAGACCACAAAGGGTTTTCAAATTGAGTGTTAGTTTGACAATCAGATACTTCAAGGCCCTAATTTTGTTCCTCCGTTTATTAGCTTATTTGAACTTTAATACCCTAAATTTCACCCTTTTTTAACTTTGATATCCGAAGGTATTATTTTGGCAATTTGATACTCCTTGATACTCCAAAAGCTTTCAAACTGACGTTAATTCAACAATTCAATACACCAAAGCCCTAACTCCAAAAGCAGAATACTGAAATTTTGTAAGAAAGTTCTTTTTCTCTGTTATCGTTCGCTATTCTATGTTGATATTCTTGACTAAATTAATGTCGCTTTGTTTGCACTTTGGGTTATCAAATTGTCAAAATAGAACCTCCAGTCGTCAAAATTAAAAAGTGTGAAACTTTGGGATATTAAATTGTAAATAGTCTGCTTTAATCCAGTTGAAAGCATGCATTAGTTTTGTCATCTTTTTGTATTTAAGGTTTGTACCAATTTTCAGTGATAAGATTTTTTTTTTTTTTTTTTTTTGCTTGTATTCAGGTGACAAGATCAATCACAAAACACAACTATTTAGTTCTTGATGTTGAGGACATACCTAGGGTGGTTAAAGAAGCCTTCTTTTTAGCTACCACGGGCCGCCCAGGACCAGTGTTGGTTGATATACCGAAGGATATTCAGCAACAGCTTAACGTGCCGGTGTGGGACCCACCGATGCGTCTACCTGGGTATCTGTCTCGGTTACCGAAGCCGCCGGCAAAAAATTTGATTGAGCAGATTGTGAGACTGATCTCGGAGTCCAAACGACCTGTTCTTTATGTGGGAGGAGGTTGTTCAGCTTCTGGAGATGAACTGAGGAGGTTTGTGGAGTTTACAGGGATCCCAGTGGCTAGTACTTTGATGGGTCTTGGTTGTTATCCTACTGATGATGAGCTTTCTTTGAAGATGCTAGGAATGCATGGGACTGTATATGCTAATTATGCGGTGGATAAGTCTGATTTGTTGTTGGCTTTTGGGGTTAGGTTTGATGATAGAGTGACTGGGAAGTTGGAAGCTTTTGCGAGTAGGGCGAAGATTGTGCACATTGATATCGACCCAGCTGAAATTGGGAAGAACAAGCAGCCCCATGTTTCAATCTGTGCTGATATAAAGCCAGCATTGCAGGAATTGAATAATATTTTGGTGGTGATGAACTCGTGTTTGATTTTTCAGACTGGAGGGCTGAGCTTGATCAGAAAAAAATAGAGTTTCCATTAAGTTTCAAGACTTTCGGGGATGCAATTCCTCCTCAGTATGCAATCCAGGTGTTGGATGAGCTTACGGGTGGCGAGGCAATTATAAGCACTGGTGTCGGGCAACACCAAATGTGGGCTGCTCAATATTACAGCTATAGGAGACCGAGGCGTTGGCTTTCATCGGCTGGATTTGGTGCTATGGGCTTTGGATTACCCGCTGCAGCTGGAGCAGCAGTAGGAAACCCGGGAGTTACTGTTGTCGATATTGATGGTGATGGTAGTTTTCTAATGAACATTCAAGAGTTGGCAATGATAAGGATCGAAAACCTTCCAGTCAAGATCATGGTGCAGAATAACCAACATTTGGGAATGGGGGTTCAATGGGAAGATCGATTCTACAAGGCAAATCGAGCACACACATATTTAGGAAACCCGGAAAATGAGGATAAGATTTACCCAGATTATGTGACTATTGCCAAGGGGTTTAATGTCCCTGCAGCTAGAGTGACGAAGAGGGCGAAGGTCAAGGGCGCGATACGGAGGATGTTGGATACGCCAGGACCATACTTGTTGGATATAATTGTGCCACATCAGGAGCATGTGCTGCCTATGATACCAAGCGGTGGCGCATTCAAGGATGTGATTACTGAAGGAGATGGAAGGAGAAGCTATTAGGTTTATTTATGATAGGTAATGTAATTGTTTTATCTGTACTTTTATGTGTCTAAACTGAATAATGGGTGAGGGGACGAGCTAGTTATCTTGTTTTTTAATTGGTGTTCTGTTAGTTTATATTATGGAAGGATCTTAGTTTGGTTTAATCTGTATCTTCCTCATTGTAATGTTGTATGCTGTATGCTTGTTCGATGTTGCTTATTTACTTAAACCATTTTCTTTTAAGTTGTTCATGAACTAATGGCCCTATAAGCCTTTAACGGGTCTAATGTGGAAATATAAAACGTTAATCAATGAGAAACCTAGTTGTTAAGGTGACTAAATGAGTAAGAATAATATTCACCAAATTATTCCTCATATCTGTTCTTAAACTCTGTTGTGTCTTCTTTCAAAAAACTGCTATGGTCTATAATATGCTGGTAAAGTTAATTTGTTCTTCCAAGCTCCAGCAAGTAAAAACATGAATTATTTGATTTTCTATGTTACTTTCTAGCTTCTTTTGTGTATTAGTTGCATATTTGGTCAATCTTTCGTAATTCCCTTGTTTGGCAAATTATACTTGTAATTAATAGTTAGCAGTTCTATATAAGGAGTGAATCCTTTTAGCTTGAAATCTGTTCTTTCTGTTTGTGCATGTCGCATGCTGTGTTTTTTCACTTGTTATTCATGTGAACGTGGGCGTGGATTGGCGTGGATTGTGAACGTGGAGCAGCAAGCGGGCGTGCGGGTGCAGCCCACCCAATTCACATCTCTCCTATATATATATTGCGACATCAGGTAGGGTTTTGTGGCGGAGAAAAAAAACGCAGAGGTTAGCTGCCAACTTTGAGAGGAGTTTTTGTGCAGTCTTTTGTGCCGATTTTGAGAAGATTTTTCAGCATCCTTTTGAGAGACAAATTGTGAGGGATTTGAGAGATTGTTTGAGGGTTTCTGTTTGTGCGACCTTGTGTGTTTGTAAATCCTATTTGTATTCTCTTTCTCTCAAATAGTAAAACTCCCCCCTCCTTGCCCCGTGGACGCAGGCAACTTGCCGAACCATGTAAAATTCATTTGTCTTGTTGTTTTATGATTTGTAATAGCTTGTTAGGTTCCCTCGACAAGTCAGTCCTAGAACCGATGAGAGGAAGAGTGTATATCCCACTTTGTTGAGACATATCACTATCGATTCTTGTTTCCTTGGTGAGACGTGAATTTTAGTTGTAATCTTACTCTCTTGTTGTGCACCAGAAGTGTGTACGAAATTTTCATTGTGCACAACAAGTGGTATCAGAGCCCAGGTTTTGGCTTCGGGCTTGTTTGAAGGATTCGCTGAAGGATTCTTATTTGAAGAGTTAGATCTACAACATGGGTGTAACAAAGCAGATCATGACCGTCTCTTTCGAAGGCGATACAGAGTCTGAGCATCAATAATATAAAGATTGATATTTCGAAGTTCGACGACAAGATTAATTTTGGTTTGTGGAGGTATCAGGTGATGGATGCGTTGGATGCACAAAATTAGGAGGATTCTCTTGAGTTGAAAGAGAAACCAGATGATATGGAGGATAATGTTTGGAAGAAGATAAACAGTAGGGCTTGTGGAGTTATTAGGTCATGCGTAACGCCGGATCTAATTTATGATGTGATGAACGAGACGTCGGCGAAGAAATTGTGGGAAACGCTCAATGAAAAGTATCTTACTAAAAGCATTGAGAATCGGCTTCACTTGAAGAAGAGGTTTTACCAGTTCAAGATGAAGAGGGGAGTTTTCATTAGGCATGTAAATAACTTTACGAAGTTGCTTTCGGATATGGCCAATGTGGATACATGGTTGAGGATGAAGATAAGACGATGCTACATTTGTGTTTGTTGCCAGAGGATGATTATTGTACTTTTGTCCTAACTATGATCAATGGTAGAACTACTGTTAGTTATAAGAAGGTGATCTCAGCTTTGGTAAACTATGAATTGAGGAAAAGTGATAACGAACCCTCCGAGAAGGCATCAGGAGATGCATTAGCAGTTCGAGGTCATACTCCAAACCGTTGGCAATCCAACCGCTCAAAATCGAGGAATAGAGGTGGCCATAAGAGTGTTGGTAGGAACTAATATCATTTTTGTAAAGAAGAAGGTCATTGGAAGAACGAATACCCAAAGTTAAAATATAAAGCCGAGAAGAATAAATGTAAAGCTGTACAAGCTTCGAAAGTGAAAGTTAAGGCTAGTGACGAAAATTTAAATACGGATTCTTCAGGATTTTCATGCTCAGCATTACCATCAGTTTGTTACGCTGACTCTACGGAGTGAATGATGGATTCTGGTGCTACATATCATATTTTCCCTAGGAGGGATTGGTTCTCCAGCTTTGAGGAGTTGAAAAGAGGGGATGTCGTGCTTATGGGTAATGATCACGTATGTCCTATTAGTGGTATTGGTACAGTTCGGATCCGTATGTGTGACGGGGTGACTCGGGAGCTGAAGGAAGTAAGGTTCGTGTCAAAGTTGACGAAGAATATTATTTCACTTGGAACTTTGGAGGCAGCTGGCTATCGGGTGATCTTGGAGAATGCAACTCTGAAGGTCACGAAGCGGTCCATGGTGGTGATGCGAGGTGTCAGGGAAAACAACCTATATACTTGAAGGAAAAGACAGTTATAGGGGATCTGGCAGCTTCTATCACTACAGAGGAGGACACTACCAGTTTATGGCACATGCATTTAGGACACACTGGTGATAAATCACTGCGGATATTGGCGAAACAGGGGCTATTGAAAGGTGCGAAGACTTACAAGATGGAGCTGTGTGAGCATTATGTACTTGGGAAGAATACGAGAGTGAAGTTTGGCATCGCTATTCACAATACCCAATGTATATTGGACTACATTCACACAGATGTTTGGGGCCCTTCCAAGCACACATCACTTGGTGATGTCAACTATTTTATCACTTTCATTGATGATTATTTCAGGAGAAATTGGGTATACCATATGAAGCATAAACATGATGTCCTGGATATTTTTGTGGAGTGGAAGAAGAAAGTGGAGCTGCAAATAGGTAGAAATGTGAAGACTCTTCGTTCGGACAATGGAGGAGAGTATAAGAGTGATCCATTTCTACAGTTTTACCGGGATCACGGCATTAGGCAACACTGCACAGTTCATGAGACACCGCAACAGAACGGGGTGGCTGAGAGGTTGAACTGTACCTTACTGGAGAAAGTGCGATGCATGATGACACAGAGTGGATTGTCAAGATCCTTTTAGGCCGAGGCGTTGGTTTATGCGAGCCATCTCGTAAATAGGTTATCTTACACTGCGATACAGGGAAAGACTCCTATGGAGCATTGGTCTAGTTCGGTGGCTAGTGACTTTGAGTCGCTTCTGATATTTGGGTGTCCTGCTTATTACCATGTCAGTGATGGTAAATTGAATCAAAGGGCGAGGAAAGCAGTCTTTGTGAGATTTAGAGATGGAGTTAAAGGCTTCAAATTATGGGTCCACAGGACAAGAAGATAGTTATTAGCAAAGATGTCATATTTGATGAGGCGTACATAATGAAGCCTCAAGTTCCTCAGCAAGTGGAGGAAGACCAAACAGATAGGATATCGTAGCAGGTGGAGGATGATGTGACTCCACCCACTCCAGATAACATTGTATCCATTGAGGCTCCTACAAAGGTGAGATTAGAAGGATATGAGATGACAACAGGGCAATTAGAGGATACAGTGGATGGTGAGACTCATGAGCAGGGTCATGTTCAGGAGTCCATTACCGTAAATAGACCCAGAAGGGTGATTCGTCAGCCAGCTAGATATAATGATGTCATGGTTGCATGTGCTTTATCAGCAGAACTCGTTGATGATTTGGCTCCTTCTACATTCAGGGAGGCAGAGTCAAGCTCTGATTCGATTAGGTGGAGGGAAGCTATGGAGGAGGAGATGTGATCTCTTCAGAAGAACGATACTTGGGAACTTGCAAAGCTACCAAAGGGTAAGAAGACTATTGGATGCAAGTGGGTGTATGCAAAAAAAGAGAAATCTTCTATTGGGGACATTCGATATAAAGCCAGATTGGTTACCAAGGGGTATGCACAGCTTGAGGGTATTGATTACAACGAGATATTTTCACCTGTTGTGAAGCATTCATCGATTCGGATTTTATTAGCATTGGTGGAACAGCTGGATTTGGATTTGGTCTAGATGGATGTTAAGACAACCTTTCTACATGGAGATTTAGAAGAGGAGATTTACATGACACAACCTATAGGGTTCAAAGCTGCAGGAAAGGAAGAATTGGTGGGCAAGATAAAGAAGTCTCTTTATGGATTGAAGTAATCACCGCGATAATGGTACAAGAGATTCGACGGCTTTATGATTGGCCGAGGGAACACGAGGAGCCCATATGACCTATGTGTTTACATGCACAAGTTACAGGATGGTGAGTACATCTATTTGTTACTGTATGTTGATGATATGTTTATTGCCTCCAGGAATTCTTCGGCTATTCGAAAGTTGAAAAAGGAGCAGTCATCTGAGTTTGAGATGAAGGATCTTGGAGAGACGAAGAAGATATTGGTTATGGAGATCGAGAGAGGCAGGGCGAAGGGGAGGTTGAAGCTGATACAGAGGAGTTATCTGCAGAAGATGTTGAAGAAATTTAGCCTGGATGGCAATACAAAGGCAGCGAGCACTCCATTAGCTCCCCGTTTTAAGCTTTCAGCTAAGATGTCACCTGTTTCAGTTAAGGACAGAGAATATATGTCAAAGATTCCATATGCCAGTGCGGTGGATAGCTTGATGTATGCGATCACTGCTAGAAATTCGATAATTAACCATGGAAATATAGCGACGGATATTTCTGTCGCTATATGTTGACTTATAGCGACGGAATAATCCGTCGCTATATTTTCCGTTGGCATAAATATTTTACCGACGGAATAACACTTATTGGCGACGAAAATTTTTCGTCGCCATTAATTTCCCGACGGATAGTTTCTATCGGGAAATTCCGTCGCTAAAAAGCTTTTCAGTGACGGAAATTCCATCGCTAAAAGGCTTTTTAGCGACGGAATTTCCGTCGCTAAAAAGTGAAAAAGAAAAAAAAATTGGGCGCGGGCTTGCCTAAATTATTTGGGCAGCCCGCGCCCGAGAGAGGGATTTTTCCCCAAATCCCTCTCTCATTTCCCCCGCGCGTCGCATTTCCCCCCGGGCTCCCTCTCCTCATTCCCCCTCTCTCTCTCCCTCCCCCTTTCTCTTGTTGGCACCTCAACCGTCGCCATTGTAGGCCCCACCGCCGCCACCAACTGAACCACCGCCGCCGCTGCCAACCCGACGACCCGCCGCCCTCTCTCTCTCAAGGTACCTCTCTCCCCCTCCATCTATCCTTGTCTCTCCTCCGACCAACGCTACCAGATCCAGCCCCGCGCGACCACCAAGACCTCCTCCCCCACAACCACCTCACAGCCGTCGTCTTCACCACAACTCTACCAGCCCCTACACAGCCTCCTCCACTCCTCTCCGACCAGATCTCCTCCCCCTCCGACGAGCTCCACCAACGCCAGCCACCGCCTCCCTCTCCCCAAATCCGACCATCGTTCGCCCCATCTCCTCTCTGACCTTTATTTTTCTGATTCAAAATGCCTCTTTAATCCATTAATTTCCTTTTTCTGATTGCTCCCGGGATCAATCTTTCTCCACCTTTATTTTCTGCAATTGACAATTTTGGGATAAATTATCAAGAACGTTCATGATTTTGTGTTGTCTGGAACTTAAGCATTTTTCACACTTTATGTTGTGTGCTTTCTCGACATTCTTAGTTACATACCTTTTTCCATACTGATAATGATGACATAGCAATTAGAGTAACTGATATATAATATATGTGCAAATTTTAGTCATGTAAGTTTTGATAAGCCTACTGACCCTCTATCTTTTGCTTGGTTAATTTTGTAGCTTGATATTTTTTCCGAATTATTGGTCCTACCTCAAGTGATATTTTGTTAAATCATTCATGGTGAAACAACATATGTAACCATGCACAGATGTAAAAATTTTGTTGGATCATGTGATGTGATGCTATGTTTATTGAGTTTAAAAGTACTTTTGTTTTTAAAATTACAATGCAGAACCTTTTAGGGACTCATATTTTAGAAGGATAACAGAGATATAAAACTTGTTAAATCTCCATTAAAGTTGTTTAAATATTTGCTCTTACAATGTGAAATTATTTTCTAAAGAAAACATTTTTTGATTAATTCACATTTCTAGGGTTTTGAATGTGTTTACATCTTAGGAAACTAAAACATTTTCTTCTGCTCAGTATTATCATGATAGATGTGTTCTCATAGGAACTTGAAACCCTACACGTCCAAGCATTGCATGAAAAAGAAGAAAAAAGTGAAAAATATATTAATTACCATCAAAACTAATCAGAATGGTAATCTGTGATCTTCAGGAATTTCCTATATGCATCGCTTAAGTTAGTTTGTCTAACTTTTTGGTCCAACTTTAGGCAACCAGTTTGGTGTTTTATAACCTTTAGACTTGGCAATGATTTTCTGAAGCATTTCATACTGTGGATAATATCCATACTTGAAGACATATGATCTTTGAAATGAAATGACCCAATTTCTTGAATAGCACAAATTAAAGACATTACACACTATATACATATAATATTTGTTTATAAGAACACAGATTGTCGCTACAAACAAGTAAAGGTTTTACAAAAAAATGTTCAGGAGCCTCTGAGATTTTCAATACCTTCAGCATGTCCAGAACAAAAATCAGACATGAAGATGCTCCATATATATAAAGTTTTTGGTAATAAATTATTACCTAATGAGCAAGCTTTAATATAGCTTGCAATTTCAATAGATGCATATATTCCTGGGATTTTCAACATAATCAAAATATGGCGAGATAACCAAACTATTGCACCAAAAATGAGTATTGTCCATTTCATGTACAGTTATTAAAAAATGTTGCGAATAGACCCTTGAAGTATTGGCCGAAGTGCGAATACACCACCTAAGTGACCTTTTTTATTCTTTCAATTCAAAAGTGAAAAAATGCAAGTGTGATTCTCACCAATAAACTGTAGACTTCCTCAAACATTCTTAACGAATTTAAGAGTAGAAAAAATTTCACTCAGAGGTCTATTTGCATCAAGTAGAAATATAGTGGTTCTGTTTGTAACAAATAGAACTACATGGGTCTCCTTGCAATTAGGTGAAATTGACTTAAAAATGAAATTGGTGAGCAGGCCAGAAGAAGAATCTTGAATGCTCTCAAGAAAATGTTAAATCAGACATGAAAGTGCTTGGAATCTCATGAAGACTTCCTACAATCATTTGTTAGAGATAAATCAATGGCTAATGATCCATCGACAGATTCATAAATTTTGGATAATATTCTGACACTTATAATTGCAGGTATTTACCTTGTATTCTCCATAACTTCTAAGTCTTACACTTCCAACACTACAAACTTTTAGTGGTCAAAATCTTAACTTGACAGGTATTTACTCATAAACCTGATTGTAATTATAAGTGAAGATAAGTTTTAGTTTTTCATTTCATTGTTTACCATATTCTCCATGTATATGATCTTAATTCAGGAAATACAATTGCAACTACCAACTAGCAGAAATGGTTCAAAATTTGGGCTTGAAGATCTAAATGAGATGTCTTATGCTTCAAAGGTATAGTCTTTTTATACATCAGTGCATTGTTCATTGTGAATTTGTTATGAAATGTTCTTTGATCAAAGGTATAGAAAAACTTATGCGGTTTCCATATCATGAATTATATGAATGTAGATTGTGAAGGAATAATTAAGAATGGCAACAATTGTGTCCTGGTTTCCAAGAGTAGCACTGAAGGACTGTCAAACTGAAGGTACGTTGTATATCATATATAGCTAAAAGGTACTGTGTATATCATATATAGCTGGATTCACAATTTATGAGATGAATAGAAGATTTATTAGATATAGAAAAGAATATGACATTAAAAATCACAAAACTTCATAAATACAGGGTTAGAATATCAAGCTACACCCACGAGTATTATTATGCTCATATCCTCCTTTCAGAAGACCTGTCGGTGTTATAATCTCTATATAATCTAGTTAATAATCTCAATTTTCTCTATTACAGGATTTCATATCGAAAAAGGTTGTATAGTGAATATAGATGCAAGAGTTATACACTTTAATCAAACTATATATGAAGAACCACTATATTTCAACCCATCAAGATTCAATGTAAGTCATCCAAATCAAATTTGTCTTAAAAAATAACGCAAAAATTCCCTGAAAAAGTTACAGATGATTTTTTTCTCGATCAGGAAGAATCCAAACCATATAGCAAATAAGAGACGGTTTATGTCGGATCAGGTAATATATATACTTTACTTTTTTTAATTAAATGAATTAAATATATAATTCTTACTTAGTTATGAATTTTTTTCGTGACTAAATGATATCATACACACCGATACACATTGACACAAACTGTTACACACAAACCCTAACTCTAACCCTAACACAAAGCCTAAAATATATACGTATAATGTTTTTATATGATGGTGGTGTTGATGGTGCGTGCGTGCGTAGTGGTGGTGGTATTGGTTGGTGGGTTGATTGGTTGGTTGTGGTGTTGTGTTGTGGTGGTCATTATGTGATTGGTTTGTGGGGGGTTTGGTCGTGGTGGGGAAGGGGGAGGAGTGAGGATTGGGTGGTGATGATGGTGATGGAGGGGGAGGGGGTGTGGAGTGTGGTTGGTTGGTGGGTGGGTGGGTGGGGGATTTGGTTGTGGTTGAGGAGGGGGAGGAGTGGGGATTTGGTGGTGGTGGCGGTTGAGAGGGAGGGGTGGGGGGAGGGGGGAGTGTAGCTGGTTGGTGGGTGCGGTTGGGAGATTTGTGGTGGTGGTGGTGGTGGTGGTGTTGTTGTGTTGTGGTGTTGTGTTGTGTTGTGTTGTGGTGTGGTATTGTGTTTGTTAGACCCTAGAGGGGGATGATTAGGGTCTTATGCTAATCTAATCCGATTTTATGCCAATTAAAACTAATTAATAAATTATCCTAGCAAGTATGAAATACAACAAGATATATAAGCTAGGATAAGTAATATGAACTAATGAATATATCCTAGCAATTAGATATTACAAATATATGAGCAAGGATATATATAAACTAATACAAGGGTGAAACAAACTAAACAAGATAGTGAAAAATAAAGAGCAATACACAAAGGCGATATAAAATATGAATACAAGAATAAGAACGCCAATGCAATCACATACAAAACGATATGATTACGGAGTTCGGTCTAATCACTTGACCTACGTCTCCACTCCTCACCTCGAGGAGATCTCCACTATCACAACCGGGTTTTCTACGTTCACCCGAATAACGTTTACACCACATAATACGGTTTTCTAGTTTATCGAAAACTCTACAACTCAGACACTCTTGTAATCCCACTCTACACCCTCTCAAGTGTTGAACTAGACATGTCTCCCTCAAGTGCTCAGATACAACCTCTCCCTAGGTTCGTCAACCGACACCACTCCTCGTGGGACGATCCCTGACTCTCACGACACACTTCACTCGGTGTACAAGTGTATTACAAAGTGAATCTCACAATAAGCACAATATAATAAATGATTGTTCTCTAATGTGAATGAGAACATAATGAAAGCACACACTTAATTGTTACAACTCTCATCAACCCAAATATACTATGTATGAAAGATACAATAAGCTCAAGTGGGTGTGTGTAAACAATGAGGTAATCAAATCAACTAAACTTAATTAAAATCTAGCATATAGAAATTATGAACAAAAACGATAAATAGCTAGAAATAGAGTTTAGGAATTCTTCTCTGAAAATCAAGTTGGAGAGGAGGATTAAAATGAAGTTCGAACACTATAGATGATCCCCTCTACTTGTAAAACAATCTTCACAAACCAGACATACTTTAAACCCAACAAAAACCCTTGTTAAAACTCTTTAAACTTCTTTAAAACTTTTCATTGGGTTGCTGAGATAGAAGGGGTTTGAGGGTTTATATTGGAAGAGAAACCAACAGCAAAACCCCAAACAAAATAACAAAAATCCCAAAAAATCAGGAATACGATTCTGTACTAAAAGAGCCGTTGGAGTATACAGCGGTCGACCGTGAAATTCTCGCGGTTGACCGTGAGCCACTTTCGAAACTCAAAAATTTCCAGAAACTTTGGCGGTCGACCGTGACGGTCGACCGTGGGAAATTTCGAGCTGACGGTCGACCATGGCGGTCGACCGCGAAAGGTGCTATTGGTTCCGTAGGTAAAAACAAAGGCGCGGTCGACCGTGGCGGTCGACCGTAAACTGACATATGAAAAAATATGTTTGAAGTTAATTTTTTGATTTTAAAACCCTGTTTAAAAATATCAAATAAATTCTAAAAAATGTAAAACTTTAGGAAATGATAGTAGACATGATAATACACATGCTACAAAAACTGGTTTTTTAAAAAGGACTTCCCAAATGTAAAATATCATCATTTTGCAAAGAGGTCCAAAACACGGAAATATGATATACTTGGAATTTGATGTTTTGACCTAAACCAAAGTTTTGAAAACTCTTGTATAGCTTTATAGACTTGATAAAGGATAGAAAAAGTTGTTATGAAGTCTATAACATAGAAACACAATATTTTCACAAATACAATAGAATATGAAACATATGAGTATGTATATGAAAATATATTTGTTTCATATCTAAGTAGTTAAACCAAATCACAATAATAAATATGAAATATATAATTTCATATTTATAAATATGAAAAACAAAACTTGTGTTGTATATATATATGACTACATATATATACAAAGAAACCAATAAGATGTGTGTGTATATGATATTGAGCTTAGAGTATCTAACACACATAATATAAACCTAAACCTAAATTACCCATGCTTGTGATCTTCAACGAAGCTCTATCTTGGTACACTTGCGGATGAAGCATGAACTTGTATCCTTAACTTTGAATTGCGTAGGCTTCACTCCACAATTCCACCAACCTCCATTTGATATGGTCATTATGGCGTAATCTATCCATCCTCCAACATATTGTTTGCCTAGAATAAATATAAAACACAAACACTAGACAAACAATATTAGATAAAATTTTTTTGTAAATCATCATCAAAATAAGAAGGCCAACAGTGTTGTTGTGTTGTGGTGTTTTGGTATTGTGTTGTGTTGTGTTGTGGTGTTGTGTTATGGTGTTGGGGAATTATATTTATATTTGCACACTCTTGTTAACGGTTACACACCCTTGTTTACGTTTGATTTATATTTGTAGGCCGGAATTCTACACAAGGTGCAGTCGGGGGTAGTCATAGTGCAACTGGTGATGAGGATGGTGATGATGATCAGGAGGATTGATTGTAATTAATTTAACTTTGAAAACAATTTTATGTGTTGTATAAACAATATTTATTATGTACTTGCCGGGATACTTTTATTTGTTTTTATTGAAATATATGTGTGCGATTGAATATTATACTGCTGATTGAACATGATTTTTAAATTTATTATCGATATTGTACAGAATTTTTTAAATTTTCAAAATATTTTTAAAAACAATAGTGGTCATTTTTAGCGGAGGAAGTTCCATCCCTAATATCAACTTTAGCGATGGAATATCCGTCGCTAAAAATAATTTTAACGATGAAAAACAGACACGGGGAAAAAATTAAAATAATAAATACAACTTTTAGCGACGAATAATCCGTCGCTAATAGTTTTTTTCTTTATTTTTAAAAAATAGAGTGATGGATTATCCATTGCTAATTTTCCGTCGCTGACATTTAGCGACGAAAAATACATCGCTAAAAGTAATTTTAGCTACCCTCAATGTACGGACGATATTTTGGTGACGGAATTTTATTTATTTCGTCGCTAAAAGTTTTAGCGACGGATTTTTGACTTTTAGCGACGGATTTGTCCGTCGCTAAAAGTCCTGTTTCTAGTAGTGGATGGTGTGTACAAGGCCAGATTTATCACAGGCCGTGAGCATGGTATACAGGTACATGCACTACCCTGGGAAGGGTCATTGGGAGGCCGTGAAATGGATTCTACGGTATATTAAAGGTACCGTGGATGTTGGTTTGGTATTTCAGAAGAATGAGAAGACATGACATGATTGTATTGGCTATGTGGATTCAGATTATGCGGGGGATCTTGACAAGCATCGGTTTACTTCAGGATATGTTTTTACATTAGCAGGAGCACCAGTATGTTGGAGATGTACACTTCAGTCTAAAGTGTCTCTTTCTACTACAAAGGCGGAGTATATGGCGGTGACTGAAGTTGTGAAGGAAGCTTTATGGTTGCATGGATTGTTGGAGGACTTGGGGATATCACATGAGACCATTAGGGTATATTGTGATAGTATGTCGGCTATCTATTTGGCGAAGAACTAGGTCTATCACGCACACACGAAACACATTGATGTCAAAGTCCACTTCGTTCGTGATGTCTTGGATGATGAAGATGTCATATTGGAGAAGATCCACACAAAGGACAACCATGTGGATATGTTGACCAAAGTTGTTTCAGGTGTTAAGTTTGGTCATTGTTTGGAGCTTTTGAACATTCTTCGGTGTTGAGGCCTTTGGAGGCCATTTGGGTGAACTACGTGAGGCTTGATTCCTTAGACAAGAGGATACATAGGGAGTCTTTACAATACAGCCGGTTGGATTAGTTGATTTCAATGGGGGAAGATTGTTTGGACTCTCGTTCGGGGTCTCGACTTGTTGTGGATTGAGTCCGTTATCGTGGATTTATTTCACTTCGTACTGGACGCAACAAGTGGGAAAGTTGGATGTTTTTGGTGTCGGCTCAGTTTTGGGAGAAACTTCACCGAGGTAGAGAATTATGAACGTGGGCATGGATTGGCATGGATTGTGTACGTGGGGGCCACCACGTTCATGAACACGGAGCAGCATGTGGGCGTGCGGATGCGGCCCACCCAATTCACATCTCTCCTATCTATATATACCGACGTCAGGTAGGGTTTTGTGGCGGAGAAGGAAAAAAATGCAGAGGTGAGCCGCCAACTTTTGGAGGAGTTTTTGTGCAGTCTTTTCTGTCGATTTTGAGAAGGTTATTCAACATCCTTTTGAGAGACAAATTGTGAGGGATTTGAGAGATTGTTTGATGGTTGTAGGCTGTCTAAAAATCACAATAGATAGCTGATCCCCATCAAACACCGATGATGAAAGTTACAATTTGACGACTTTCAGAAGGCTATAATTTGAAGACTTTCACGTAGGTCGCTGAAGATTACAATCTGACGACCTTCACGACAACTGATGAAAGCTCTAATCAACAGCTTTCACAATCAACATCGGGAGTTACAATCTGACGACTCTCACATATCAGAGAGCTAAAGCAAAGATTACAAAATGACGATCTTTGCAACGCTTCGACAGAAAGAGGCTACAAATCGACGGTCTCTTCAAACCAAGCTACGGAAGTCCTCCCCGCACACCAGCATCAAGACGCACCGCGTTCATAACTACGAATGCAACCCAACGCAGCTCTATACCGCTGCCAAACGCAGCTTCACTCGCTGCCAGACACAGCTCTAATCGCTGCCAGATGCAGCTCCAACCGCTGCCAGACGCAGCTTCACTCGCTGCCAGACGCAGCTCCAACCGCTGCCTAACACAGCTCCAACCGCCGCCCAACGCAGCTCTATACCGCTGCCAAACGCAGCCTCTAAGCTGCCAAACGCAGCTTCCAACCAGACGCTGCGTCCGAGCTTCCAGACGCTGCGTTTAAATGCAGAATTCATGCCAGAACGCGGATTTTGCGTTTGACTCGTTCAAACACGAGCTGAACGGTTTCAAAACCGTTTCCCATGATCTGAGGGGATCACAACTCCACTCAGGAGTGATTTAAGGGGCGGGTTACATCCCTTAGCCCCACTTAGGAGCGAATTAAGGAGGTGGTTACACCCCTTAATCCTATATAAATAACTAAGAAATCAGCTTAGTTAAGGGCTGGCTTTTGGATCCTGGGGCTAGCATTTTCGGATCTTTCTCCTTAACAGCAAAGAAGAGATCCTTGGATTGTCTAACCAATTACGGTTAAGATCAAACAAACTCATTCAGAGTTCTAAAACTTGCCACGTAAGTTCTCCACAACGTCAAATCGTGAGGAGGAGATCACGTTCCAGTGAAACAAGACGTCGGATCGTCAACGAGAAGCAATCTCGACGCGAGCATTCGAGGGAGGCATCTCATCGCCACCGTGAAGAACCCAGTTTTAAACAAAGGAGAAAATCAAATTTATTTTCTTCTCTTTTGTACCCCGGAATTTAAATTGTAATCGAGAGTTGAGAGAGTTGTAATCATTCTTTTTCTAAGCAGTTAGAGAGAATAAAATCAAATACAATTCTTTTTACTATTCTTCTTGTTACAAAATTTCCAACAAACAATGGTTTCTATTTGTGCGATCTTGTGTGTTTGTAAACCCTATTTGTATTCTCTTTTTCTCAAATAGTAAAACTCCCCCCTCCTTGCCCCTTGAACATAGGCAACTTGCCGAACCACGTAAAATTCATTTGTCTTGCTGTTTTATGATTTGTAATAGCAGTTAGACCCTAGAGGGGGGGGGGTGATTAGGGTCTTATGCTAATCTAATCCAATTATATGCCAATTAAAATTAATGAACAAGTTATCCTAGCAAGTATGAAATACAACAATATATATGACCTAAGATAAGCAACTATATGATGAAAATATATGCAAGGATATATAAATCACACAAGGGTAAGCAAACTAAACGAGATAGTGAACAACATAAACAATGAGCAATATACAAAGGTGATATAAGATATGAATATAAAAATACAAAGTGCGCCAATACAATCACAAACAAACGATATGATTACGGAGTTCAGTCTAACCACTTGACCTACGTCTCCGCTCCTCACCTCGAGGAGATCTCCACTATCACAACCGGGTTTTATACGTTTACCCGAATAACATTTACACCTCACAATACGGTTTTCTAGTTTACCGAAAACTCTACAATCAACACTCTTGCAATCCCACTCTACACCCTCTCAAGTGTTGAACTAGACGTGTCTCCCTCAAGTGCTCGGATACAACCTCTCCCTAGGTTCGTCAACCGACGCCACTCCTCTTGGGACGATCCCCGACTCTCGCCACATATTTCTCTCGGTGTACAAGTATATTACAAAGTGAATCTCACAATTAGGCTCAATACAAAGTGTTTGTTCTCTACAATGGATGAGAACTAATTATAAGCTCACTCTCTAAGTTACACAATCTCACAACCCAATTATACTATGAATGTAAATACAATAAGCTCAATGGTTGTGTGTGTGTAAACAAAGAGAAAGTAAAATCAAATCTAAACTCAATATAAAAACTAGCTTTAAAGAATGATAATCAAATAACTGCAAATGTAAAGCTAGATAAGAGTTTAGAAAACTTCTCAATAGATCAAGAGGTGGAGGGAGAATAGTTGGAAGCTCAAATTTTAATAAATGATCTCCTCAAGCCCTTATGCAATTGATCCACAAAACCGAAATACTTAAATGCTTAAAGCTTCTTAAACAAACTTAAACAACACTTAAACCCTTTTTAAACTTTTGTTTAAAAACTTCTTAGATAATTTTAGATTGAGATCAATGGGGGTATTTATAGCCTCCCAAAACCTCAACCAAAAACCCCAAACAAAAGACTAAAAAGCCCAAAGCAAACAGCTCAGAAAAATAGCCGTTGGAACAGATTTGACTGTTCGGCGATCGACCGCGGCGATCGACCGCGAGCGGTAAAAAGACAAAACTGTGGTTCTGGACAACAGCCAGTCGACCGTGGCGGTCGACCGCGAAAGTCTCTGGACTACTTACGGTCGACCGCCACGGTCGACCGTGAGCCAATAAAACACATACTGAGTTTCTGAACTCAGGGGCGGTCGACCGTGACGGTCGACTGCAAACAGACATATGGAAAAAACAGGTTTGAACAGTATTCTGATTTTAAAACCTTGTTTAAAAATATCAAATAAATTCCAAAAAATATAAAACATTGGGGAATGATTATAGACATGATAATAAATATACTATAATGACTGGTTTCCAAAAAGGACTTCCCAAATGGAAAAATATCATCATTTTACAAAATAGGCCAAAACATGAAAATGTAAACATGTGAATTTTGATATTTTGTCTAAACCATGTTTTGAAACTTTACAAAATGATTTTATAGACTTGAAGAAAGATATAAACTATTGTTATGAAGTCTATAAACAATGGATATAGTATTTTTATAAATACAATAGAATGTGAAACATATGAGTATGTATATAAAAATATATTTATTTCATATCTAAGTAGTTAAACCAAATCACAATAATAAATATAAAATATGTAATTTCATATTTGTAAACATAAAAACCCAAAACCATGCATGTATATATATAACTATATATATACATAGAAACCAAATTTGTGTGTATATATGATATTAAGCTTAAGGTACTTAACACACATAATATAAAACCTAAACTAAGTTACCCAAGCTTGATTGGTCTTCAATATGCTTGACTTGGTAATCTCGCGGATGAAGCTTGAACTTGGATCTTTAACTTTGAATTGCAAGGGCTTCAACCAGACATTCCGCCAACCTCCATTGGATATGTTCGTTGAAGCTCTATTCCATCCATCCTCCAACTCGTTGTTTGCCTAGAATAAATACGAAAATACAAACACTAGACAAAAAACATTAGAAGTAAATTGTTTGTTAAACATCATCAAAACAAGAAGGCCAACAATCTCCCCCTTTTTGATGATGACAAACAATTTACAAAAAGGAATATATGCATGCAGGAAATCAACATATAAAAGATAATTCACATGCATATAAACAAGGAATTGTATACTCACAATATTTCTCCCCCTTTCACAACATCAAAAAGGGGAAAACCAAAAAGATGAAAGAGAGCGAAAGCTCCCCCTAAACATAAGCATGGGTGAGTATAAAACAAGTATGTATATATAAGGATTGCTCCCCCTATCAAAATGCCTCATGAATGTATGAAATGAAGGCCTAGGCATACATATGTGAGCAAGCATAAATGCTAAGCACAACTCACATATAAAAAAAATAATGAGAACATATATAAATATATCAATATGAAAATAGTGTCTCATATCAAAGAACATAAAAACTCATGTATATAAACGTAGATTTATGAAGTCAAAAGAAATGGAACATGAAAATCATGCAAAAAGTTTTCAAATGAAAACAAATCAACCAAAAGAAATCATAAATTAAAGTTTTAAGTCCAAAAACAATGTTTGATCAAAAAGAAAAATTTTCTTTGTATAATTTGATCAAACCACTCGTAGAATACATTATAAGGCACGAATAGGTGATCCATGAGCACAAACATATAAATATAATCATATAAGTGAAATATAATGAATTCAAAGCAACAATTCAAAATAAAATATTTGACAAAAGAATTTCAAGAGAGGCAAGAATATATCAAGCTCTTAAGCTTGTATCAACCCTTATAAATATTTTGGCACCCGGTGAACAAGATTTGGGAATACACACCCAATAAATCCCGGGGGTTATATAAGCACAAACCTCTCATCGAAATAAAACCAATAATCATGAAAATAAAAGAATTTGATAAAAAATTGTTTTCATGCTCAAAAGTTTAAAGTATAATTTTTCAAAACCAAGAAAAATGAAAAATAAAAATACTAAAATTCTTGGTTTAAAATCAAATTTGTTTTGGAATCCAAGTATTCTTGGTACCAAAAGATTTAGGGATATGACCCCTATCATTTAAGCTCAAAACCCTAGGGTTATGAACCCTCTTGGGCACATGTGGTGCACTAACACGGTCAAAACAATAATCACTCAAATGATCCTTCCGATTACAATTTGTGTAATGAAAGAGATCCATTTGTTTTTGTGGACCATTAGCTCGTGCACGCGAAACATTTGCAACCATAGATGATCTTTTAAGATTATTTTGCAAATGTGAAACATTATCAAAACAAAACTTTCCTAAGTTGCCATATCTACCACAAACATCATATTTAAAAACATGTGGTCTACTAGAAACATTTGGCAAATAAGATTTTCTTTTTAAATCAAAACAATATTCGGCCAAATGACCAAAACGACCACAAAGATCACAATGATACACATGATCATGCTTATGATGAACAATAGGTGCATGTGTGTGTACATGTGATGAAGAGACTTGATGAGATGCACAAGGAGCATTGATATTTTTATATTTGTGTGCATTATAGCAAAATTTAGCTAAATGGCCTTTACGATCACAAATGGAGCACTTGTAAACTTTGCTATACAAGTGTGCATAGTGTGTAGGTGATTTATAAGTTATAGCACTAGATTTAGCACACTTGTCCATAAGTTTCTTATGATTATCAATGCATGTGTTAAAAGATGAATCTAAGCATGATATGATATTTTTCACAAGATTCAATTTATTATTGGTCACAACATCATTGATAATAGAAGTAGAGCATGTATGGTTATTCTTAAAAGAATTAAATTTATTTTTAATGCATTCTACTTCTAGCATGACATCTTTATTAGCATGAGTTAAGCTAGAAATGGATAAAGTCAAATTTTCATTTTCCAATTTTAACATATCATTAATTTATTTAATAGAAACATTTTCTTGAGAAATGATATCAAAATTGGAGGCTAGCTTCTCATGATCGGATTTTAAACTAACATGCTTGCTTTTGAGATCAATAAAACTATTTTGCAATTTAGTATAGGCATGCAATAATTTCTCATATGCACAAGCGAGTTCATCAATAGATAAATCATTATCGGAATCGGAATCGCTTACTACACAAGAATTATCCTCTTGTGGCTGTGTGCATGATGCTCCACAAGAACTTAAAGAAGAATCCTCCAAAGCTTGTCGGATTGCCTCCAAGTCTCCTTGATTTGCTTCAATGAATTTTTAAAGTTTGTAAGCACTATCAAAATGAACAAATTTGTTAGAAATGGATGAGTCAAAAGCATTAAGTAAAAATTCTAACAAAAGCTTTTTCATTGAAAACATTTTCTTATCATGATTGCTCCACTTGGATATCTCCAATGTGGGCAAAATATAAACACAATTAATAACTTTCCATAAGTTAATATTTCTAGATTCAACAAATATTTTAAATTTAGAGCACCTTTGAGCATAAGGGAAATTCTTATATTTTGGAGCAATATTTGGATCATAGCCTAAACGAAATGTATTCATATTCATGATATATATGTGAAAATATGCAAGCAAGACAAAAATAATCATAACTAGATTAGCACAAAAGATAACTTAGATCTTTAACACAAGGTGGTTAGACCTTAAATCAAAGAGCACCAAGCTCTGATACCAATTGTTAGACCCTAGAGGGGGGTGATTAGGGTCTTATGCTAATCTAATCCGATTATATGCCAATTAAAATTAATTAACAAGTTATCCTATCAAGTATGAAATACAGTAATATATATGAGCTAGGATAAGTAATATGAACAATAAGATATATTCTATAAGATGAAAATATATGCAAGGATATATAAATCACACAAGGGTAAGCAAACTAAACTAGATAGTGAACAACATAAACAATGAGCAATATACAAAGGCGATATAAGATATGAATATAAAAATAAGTGCGCCAATATAATCACAAACAAACGATATGATTACGGAGTTCGGTCTAACCACTTGACCTACGTCTCCGCTCCTCACCTCGAGGAGATCTCCACTATCACAACTGGGTTTTCTACGTTTACCCGAATAACGTTTACACCTCACAATACAGTTTTCTAGTTTACCGAAAACTCTGCAATCAACACTCTTGCAATCCCACTCTACACCCTCTCAAGTGTTGAACTAGACATGTCTCCCTCAAGTGCTCGGACACAACCTCTCCCTAGGTTCGTCAACCGACACCACTCCTCATAGGACGATCCCCGACTCTCGCCACACACTTCTCTCGTTGTACAAGTGTATTACAAAGTGAGTCTCACAATTAGGCTCAATACAAAGTGTTTATTCTCTACAATGGACGAGAACGAATTATAAGCTCACTCTCTAAGTTACACAAACTCACAACCCAATTATACTATGAATGTAAATACAATAAGCTCAATGGTTGTGTATGTGTAAACAAAGAGAAAGTAAAATCAAATCTAAACTCAATATAAAAACTAGCTTTAAAGAATGATAATCAAATAACTATGCAAATGTAAAGCTAGATAAGAGTTTAGAAAACTTCTCAATAGATCAAGAGGTGGAGGGAGAATAGTTGGAAGCTCAAACTTCAATAGATGATCTCCTCAAGCTCTTATGAAATTGATCCACAAAACCGAAACACTTAAATGCTTAAAAGCTTCTTAAACAAACTTAAACAACACTTAAACCCTTGTTAAACTTTTGTTTAAAAACTTCTTAGATAATTTTAGAACTGAGATCAATGAGGGTATTTATAGCCTCCCAAAACCTCAGCCAAAAACCCCAAATAAAAGACTAAAAAGCCCAAAGCAAACAACTCAAAAAAATAGCCGTTGGAACAGATTTGACTGTTCGACGGTCGACCGCGACGGTCGATCGCGAGCGGCAAAAAGACAAAACTGTGGCTCTGGATAATAGCCGGTCGACCGTGGCGGTCGACCGCGAAAGTCTCTGGACTACTTACGGTTAACCGCCACGATCGACTGTGAGCCAATAAAACACATACTGAGTTTCTAAACTCAGGGGCGGTCGACCGTGACGGTCGACCGCAAACAGACATATGGAAAAAACAGGTTTGAACAGTATTTTGTTTTTTAAACACTATTTAAAAATATTAAATAAATTTTAAAAATTATAAAACTTTGGGGAATGATTGTAGACATGATAATAAACATGCTACAATGAAAAATATCATCATTTTACAAAATAGGCCAAAACATGAAAATGTAAACATGTGAATTTTGACATTTTGGTTAAACCATGTTTTGAAACTTTACAAAATGATTTTATAGACTTGAAGAAATATGTGAACTATTGTTATGAAGTCTATAAACAATGGATATAGTATTTTCATAAATACAATAGAATATGAAACATATGAGTATGTATAGAAAATATATTTGTTTCATATCTAAGTAGTTAAACCAAATCATAATAATAAATATGAAATATGTAATTTCATATTTGTAAACATAAAAACCCAAAACCATGCATGTATTTATATAATTATATACATAGAAACCAAATACGTGTGTGCATATGATATTGAGCTTAAGGTACTTAACACACATAATATAAAACCTAAACTAAGTTACCCAATCTTGATTGGTCTTCAATATGCTTGACTTGGTAATCTCGCGGATGAAGCTTGAACTTGGATCTTTAACTTTGAATTGCAAGGGCTTCAACCCGACATTCTGTCAACCTCCATTGGATATGTTCGTTGAAGCTCTATTCCATCCATCCCCCAACTCGTTGTTTACCTAGAATAAATACGAAAACACAAACACTAGACAAACAACATTAGAAGTAAATTGTTTGTTAAACATCATCAAAACAAGAAGGCCAACAATAGCTTGTTAGGTTCCCTCGACAAGTCAGTCCTAGAACTGATGAGAGAAAGAGTGTATATCCCACTTTGTTGAGATATATCACTGCCGATTCTTGTTTCCTTGGTGAGATGAGAATTTTAGTTGTGATCTTACTCTCTTGTTGTACACCAAAAGTGCTGCCGAAATTTCTGCTGCGCACAACAATTCAGATGTAAGAA
>BQKN01067180.1:18570-31857 GCA_022839385.1 Asparagus kiusianus
GCTCCTCCGCCGTCGGAGGTTGGTTTCCACCTTCAACCTAACAATCTGGTCATGTTTGAGAACTTGGCTTATAATCCACAAACGAATTATAAGCCAAGTGGATTATAAGCCAAAACATTTGGTAAAAAAAGGTGGATTATAAGTCGCTTTCAATAGGAGAGTGTTTGGCAAATGAGTGAATTGTAATCTATCATTGTTGTCAAAATAGCCAAAAAAGACATGACTCTAAATTTAGACGTTAGAGCATTACTAATACAAGTTTTCTTGATAATTTAAATTAAATATATTATACAACCTATTACAGTTTTAAATTAAGGTACGTATTTATTTATTAAATTTTTTTATTTACTTGAATACTAATTAATTCATAAAACCAAACTTGTAAGAGTTTCAAGTGTTGATGGGCAAACTTGTCATTTACTTGGTCAAACTATATGGCTGATAAGCCACAAAAAAAAAAGGTTTGGGGAGCTTATCTTTTTTGCTTACAAGCCAAAATAAGTTGGTTGCCCAACATTATTGCGGTGGCTTATAAGCTAGTCCGACCAGTTGCCAAACATGCTCATAGTATACTCTTTATATGAAGTTGTTAATGTTGATCATCTCTTCGTCATCCTGACGAAATTATGGGATTATCATTTAGATGGAAATTTGGATTGTTTCACTGGTATCAAAATTTGACTTGTCAAGGCACCAATCTATATGATATGAATATGGCTCAAGTATAAATAAGTAGAATATATTAGCAAGCAACTACTAAAATACTATATTATTCCGAGTCTAAGGACTTGTATTCTCTCTTTGGTGGTGTTTTATGTTCACTTGAATATCCTATCGAACAGAAAGAATGAGATCTAATGGTGATGTAAATGAGCAAAGTGAAGATTATGAATGCTTCAATACAAATTGTGCATGCATTTAGCATAGCATTGGATAGTTATAGATTTGCTCCTGGTGTGAGTCAGTTCATTGTTACATACAAGCTCTGGAAGCCACATCACCAGTTGAACAATTTACAATAATTTAATCTTTTTCTTGTCATGATCCCTGTGATGAACAGAAACAAAGGTTTATGAAAGAAGAGAATATATAATCTCTTTGGCGAATTGAAATTTGGAAGGATCCCTCTAGTTACCAACTTACTTTTCTGTATTTTCTCTATGGAGATTAGATTCTTAAAGATTAAAAGTCCATTTCATATGGAAGATGAACAATATATAGAATTTTGCTCTATGCATCAGCCTTTTGCTCTGTGCA
Organism: Asparagus kiusianus; assembly: GCA_022839385.1. Classification (NCBI taxonomy): domain Eukaryota; kingdom Viridiplantae; phylum Streptophyta; class Magnoliopsida; order Asparagales; family Asparagaceae; genus Asparagus; species Asparagus kiusianus. The sequence goes on from BQKN01067180.1 coordinate 19,828, forward strand.
AATTTCCTCAGTATCAATGAACACAGGAACTTCCTACACTTGCAAGGACCACAAAGGTTAGCTAAATTTGGATATTCTCTTGCATTCACTAAGAAGACAAATAAATAGATTTATAGCACAAAGAAAATATTAATCTGATTGTTACTTAATAGTTTTTGTTTGGGAGCTGAATTTGGTCCGCAACAATCTGTTGGTAGTTATACCAACCTGCCTATCATCAAAAACTTCACCAACTCCATGACTAAAAAACCATGGCTGAGATGTGACTGCTAGAGCTTAAAGGTTGGGAAATTATCATCACTGGAGTTGAAGGGTAAGTCGACGAATGCCATTAAAAAAATCCAACCAAAAACCAATCCATCTCTCAGTAAAACAGTAACAAAACCATTCTCCCAACTATTTTCCGTTTCCATCTCTTACCTTCCTCAGTTAATGATAATGTTTAAATTCTCAGAGCGTTTCGTGCAATTGACAATGTTCAGAAGGATTTTTTTTTTGGGTGAAACCTCCCAAAAGTTCAAGGGGGTTCGTGAAATTTACCTAAAAATAACTATGGAACAAATAAACGAGATTTCTACTAATAAACCTGTACCAAGGCTAGTGGCTACAAAATTGGAGGACCTAACTTGCTCATCTTGGCCTAAGTCTCAGTTCTCAGCCCAAAGCTTGTGAAGTGCAACATTTCCGGGAAATTTTGAAATTTTATTCAATTAAACTTCCTTTTTCCAACAGTCATCCCCAAAGAACAACTCTTTATAAAATTTGGTGCACATGTTTCTTTTATACAAAACTGTCCTGTATTTTGTAGATTTCACTTTTAAGACCATTCTTACTATTTATCTTATTGTGAGAACAATTTAGGGTGCTATGGAGAAAATGTCGTGGTCATGATCTTTACATGGTTCTCTTTTGATCAATAATGTCAGTAGACTATGGAGAGAATAATTAAGGGAACATAAAGTGATACTCTCACCTTGTTTTTTGCATGATCTCCAGATGTTCACGCATAATGCACGACAAGGTCAGGATACGTTCATGCGCACCAGCCATCTGCCCATAATTTCTACTAATCGAAAACTAAGAGAAACTACCTTGATAAGCAAATATTCTCTTAGTTGAATGCTTATTTCTCCTCTGATGTGAAAAAAATGCCTCACATATTCCACCTTTTCTTCTTCTTCTTGTACTACTTCTTCCTCCTCCTTTGTCGTCGTCATGCAGAAAAGGATCATAAACCATCATGAGCATGCATGATTCCAAAACCCAGGACCTACATGACAAAAGATAAGAACACTTTTATCACTGTGGTGCATTTCTATTCACAAATATGATATCTATTTTATCCCTTTTCCTATCCGTTGAATCCAAAGTGTTCCTCATTACCTTGATATAAAATTTCATATTTCAGAACCAGTCCCCTCAAAAACTAATATATGTAGGGAAAATTTGCAAAATAGTCCATTTTTGCTAATTATTTAGCAAAATAGACCGTTTTGCTAAATAATTAGCAAAATAGACCTCTTTTAAAAAAAAGGTCGATTTTGAAAACAAGACTCAGAAAACATACGGGACTACTAGTCCCATATGTTTAGAGTCAACTTAATCACGGATTAGTGACTCAGAAAACATACGGGACTAGTAGTCCCGTATGTTTTCTGAGTTCATCTCAATGTTTTGTGAAATTTTCTGAGTTCACTAATCCGTGATTAAAACATACGGGACTACTAGTCACGTATGTTTTCTGAGCTGTTTTGCAAAATAGACCTCTTGTTGGCCTGTTGGCCAAAAAGAGGTTTATTTTGCTAATTATTTAGCAAAACGGTCTATTTTGCTAAATAATTAGCAAAAATGGACTATTTTGCAAATTTTCCCAATATATGTATGATACGCTCTACATACGGTATCAGGTTATCTCCTTCACTTCATCCTGAAGAAATTATGGGACTCATATTTTAGATGGGAATTTGGATTGTTTTATTAATATTGCTAACACAATTAATCTAAGAAATTCCAGGCCAAAAGAAAAAAAAAATGAATATAAGGTTCCTGCATTTTTGTTAAATATGCTTTGTGTTGTTTGATACCAATGTTCAGTGCAGAAAATAATGTGTGTTTGATTTGAATTTTATGCTCACATGTTTATATTCTCCAATCTAAGAGAAAGAATGATACCAACTGGTGGTGTAGATGTTCTATGTTGATATTGTGTTCCTTGATTAATTGTGCAGTTCAGTAGATTTGTTGAGCTCATCTGGAAAAAGTAATCGGGGATACATTTCAAGCCCTGGTCAGAAAAAAAACCTCAAGTATCTCAATCTTCAAGCCAAAAAAGAAGCTCAAGGGGAAGAAAATAGAAGAGAAATGCGAGGAGAAGCTTTATGCAAGAAAATATGGTAATGGTATGTTGTGCGCAACGAAATCGAACGAACACAAAACCGCAAACGAGATTAGAGAACAAATAACAATCAAAACAAGTAACACAAATGCAAAACAATAAATTTACGTGGTTCAACAAACTTGTCTGCGTCTACGAGAGCAGCACAAATAATTTGTTATTTAATCATAAGAAATTACAAATTTGTAAAGAGAAAATCTCAAACTTGAGATCTCTCAAAACAACAGCAGTGTTTTAAACTTAAACACTGCTCAACTTCTCCTCAAATTTCTCTCTTTTAATTACTCAACTCCCTCTTTAATTTCCCAACTACCCCTTCTTTAATTCCTGGGAATGTGACAAATGAGAGCTCAAATTGCAGAAGGGAAGAGAGAGGCCGCCGCTAGATAATTCGTTCTCCTCCGCTCAAACTCGCTCCACTCTGCTCGCTCAAGCTCTGCTCGTGAATAGGGTTTCCCTTTTATAGGGAAACCCTAGGGTGAGCTATGCGATCCAGTTGGTTCTACCTGTCTCCCATCAAATCAGGCGAGATCCACTTCTTCAGAGTCCTTCTCGACCTTGCCTCTACACGCAAGCGAGCTCCGATTCCCACGCAGGCGAGCTCAGCTGCGCTTCAGGTGAGCTCAACCTCGCCTCGCCTCTTCACACACAAGCGAGCTTCACGTGGGCCGCCGACACCTCCGTAGCCGTTGAGGACGCCGTTGATCGCCATTGAGGTCCGATCTCTACAATTCTTCACCTCGTCCATCATTTTATAATCCTCGAGTTATGGATGAATACTGGAAGAATACCACAAACGCCAAATCAGACCAAACCAGGTCAAACCAGCTGCACCATTATACCATGGTTACCTACGTACCTTCTGACTGGGATCAAGCTAATCGTAGTTCTGCCAAATGGCCTCCAAAGGGCCTCAACAACGAAGAATGTTCAACAACTCCAAATAATGACCAAATTTCACCCAGGTGACAACTTTGGTCAACATATCTGCCGGATTATCTTTTGTGTGGATCTTTTTCAATCTAACATCTCCATCATCCAAGATGTCTCGAACAAAGTAGAATCTGACATCAATGTGCTTTGTACGGGCCTGATACACCTGATTCTTTGCCAAATAGATAGCTGACATGCTATCACAATTTACCTTGATGGTCTCCTATGCAATCCGCAAGTCATCCAATAACCCCTGCAACCAAAAAGTCTCATTCACAGCTTTAGTCAACGCCATATACTCTGTCTCCGTAGTGGAGAAAACCACTATAGGCTAAAGTGTACATCTCCAACACACTGATACTCCTGCTAGTGTAAACACATATCCAGTAGTAGACCGACGCTTGTCAAGATCCCCCACATAGTTAGAATCCACATAACCAATACAATCATGCACATTCTTCTCATTCTTTTTAAACACCAAACCAACATCCGCAGTACTTTTGATATACTGTAGAATCCACTTCATGGCCTCCCAATGACCCTTCTCAGGGTCGTGCATGTACCTAGACACCATGCTCACAGCCTATGACAAATATGGCCTTGTACACATACATCAAGCTACCCACAACATTGACATATGGTACTTTAGACATGTATTCACGATCCTCAACTGAAGAATGTGACATCTTAGCTGATAGCTTAAAGTTGAGAGCAAATGGAGTACTCACCGCCTTGGCATTGCCATCAAAACTGAATTTCTTCAGCATCTTTTGTAAGTAGCTCCTCTCTGTCAACTTCAACCTTCCTTTCACACTGTCCCTCTCAATTTTCATACCCAATATCTTCTTTGCTTCTCCAAGGTCCTTCATTTCAAACTCGGATGACAATTCATTTTTCAACTTCCTAATAGCTGAAGAACTTCTTGAAGCAATGAGCATATCGTTAATATATAACAACAAATAAACATGCTCTTCATTTTGTAGCTTGTGCATGTACACACACGGGTCATATGAGCCCCTCGTGTACCCTTGGCCAATTATTAAATTATCAAATCTCTTGTACCATTATCGTGATGATTGCTTCAGTCTATAAAGAGATTTCTTTAGGTTACATACCAAATTATCCTTGCCTGCAGCTTTAAAACCCATCGGTTGTGACATATAGGTCTCCTCTTCTAAATCTTCATGTAGAAAGGCTATTTTCATATCTATCTAGACCAAATCCAAATCCAGTTGTGCCACCAATGCCAATAATATTCTTATCGATGAATGCTTGACAACATGTGAGAATACCTCGTTGTAATATATGCCCTCAAGTTGGGTATACCCTTTGGCAACCAATCTGGCTTTGTATCAAATGTCCCCATTAGAAGATCCTTCTTTTTTTTACATACACCCATTTGCATCCAATAGCCTTCTTACCCTTCGGTAGTTTTACAAGTTCCCAAGTATCATTCTTCTGGAGAGAGTGCATCTATTCCTCCATAGCTTCCCTCCACCTGATTGAATCAGAACTTGACTCTGCTTCCTTATATGTAGAAGGAACCAAATCATCAACGATCTCAGCTGATAAAGCATATGCAACCATCACGTCATCATATCTAGTTGGCCAACGAATGTTTCTTCTTGGTCTATTAGCTGCAATGGACTCTTGAACATGACCCTGTTCCTGAGTCCTAACATCCACTGTATTCTGCGTCTGTCCATCTGTTAAATCATCTCCTCCCAGTGTCACCTTTGTAGGAGCCTCAATAGATACACTGTTATCTGGAGTCTATGGAGTCGCATCATCCTCCACCTGTTGTGATATCCCACTAGTCTGATCTTCCTCCACCTACTGAGGGATCTGAGGCCTCATCATGTGAGCCTCATCAAAAGTGACATCTCTGCTAATGATTATCTTCTTATCTTCTGGATCCCACAACTTGAAGCTTTTAACTCCTTCTCTAAATCCCACGAAGATTGCTTTTCTAGCTCTCAGATTAAATTTCCCATCATTCACATGATAGTAAGCTGGACATCTAAATATCCGAATCAACTCATAATCACTAGCTACTAAACCAGATAATTTTTCCATAGGAATCTTTCCATGTATCGCATTGCACAACAACCTATTCACGAGATGGCTTGCATAAGCCAACGCTTCGGTCCAAAAAGATCTAGTCAATCCACTCTGTGAGAGCATACAACACACATTTTCTAGCAAGGTACGGTTCAATCTCTTGGTCACCCTGTTTTGTTGTGGTGTCTCCCTGACTGTGAAATGACGCCTAATGCCGTGATCACGACAAAACTGTAGAAATGGATCACTTTTATACTCTCCACCATTATCTGAAGAAGTACTTTCACTTTTCTACCTGACTGTAACTCTATTTTCTTCTTCCACTCCACAAATATATCTAGGACCTCATGATTATGCTTCATGGGGTATATCTAATTTCTCCTGGAATAGTCATCAATGAAAGTTACAAAATAATTATCCCCACTAAGAGATGTGTTCTTGGAAGGATCCAAACATCTGTATAAACATAATCTAATATACCTTGAGTGTTATGAATTGCGGTACCAAATTTTACTCTTGTCTTCTTCCCAAGTATGCAATGTTCATACAACTCCATCTTGCAGGTCTTTGCACCATTCAATAGCCCATGTTTTGCCAATTATTATAGGGACTTATCGCCAGTGTGTCCCAATCTCATGTGCCATAAGCTGATAGTATTATCCTCTGTGGTAATAGATGTAGCCAGACCTTCTGTTACTGTCTTGCCCTTCAAGTAGTAAAGTTTGTTTTCCCTGACACCTCTCATCACCACCATGGACGTCTTTGTGACCTTCAAAGTTGTATTTTCTAAGATCACCCTATAGCCTGAAGCCTCTAAAGTTCCAAGTAAAATGATATTTTTCGTTAATTGAGGAACGAATCTTACTTCCTTCAACTCCCTAGTCACCCCGTCATACATCCTGATCCGGACTGTTCCAATACCACCAATAGGGCATACATGATCATTATCCATGAGCACGACATCCCCTCTTTCCAACTCCTCAAAGCTAGAGAACCAAACCCTCCTAGGATAAATGTAGTATGTAGCACCCGAATTTAACATCCACTCCGTACAGTCGGCATAACAAACTGACGGTAATGCTAGGCATGAGTAGCCTGAAGAATCAGAATCTGAATTGTCACCACTAACTTTAGCAACATTCACCTCTGAAGTATGTCCGACTTTTCCCTTATTCTTCCCGGCTCTATCTCTCAACTTTGGGCATTCATTCTTCCAATGTTCATCCTTTTTGTAAAAAGCATATTGATTCCTACTAACACTCTTATGGTCATCTCTATGCTTCGACTTTGAGCGGTTAAACGAACGGCGGTTTGGACTATGACCTCTCACTGCCAATGCATCTCCCGATGCCTTCTCGGAGGGTTCACTATTATTCTTCCTCAACTCATAGTTCACCAATGCTGAGGTCACCTCTTTATAACTGACAGTGGTTCTACCATTGATCACCGTAAGGACAAAGATACCAAAATCAACATCTGACAATGAATATAGCAACAACATCGCCTTATCTTCATCCTCTATCATGATATCCATATTGGCCATATCCAATAGCAATTTTGTGAAATTAGTGACATGTTCTCTAATGGAAATTCCCCTCTTCATTTTGAATTGGTAAATCATTTTCTTCAAATGAAGCCGATTCTCAATGCTTTTCGTCAAATACTTCTCATTGAGTGTTTCCCATAATCGCTTCACTGTTATTTCATTCATCACATCATATAAATCAAGCCCGACGTCAAACATGATCTAATAACCCCACACGCTCTACTATTCATTTTCTTCCAAACTTTATCCTCCATATCTTCAGGTTTCTCTTGTAATTCAAGAATCTCCTCCAAATTTTAGGCATCTAATACATCCATCACTTGACACATCCACAAACCGAAGTTTATCTTGCCATCAAACTTTTGAACCTCAATTTATTAATGCTCAACCCTTGTATCGTCTTCGACAGAGACGATCCCGATGTACTTGCTTCGGTAATCTTGACAATCCAATCTCTTCAAATGAGAATCCAAACCCTAGCTTTCTTTTCCAAATCAAACCCCAAGCCAAAACCCGGAGCTCTGATACCACTTGTTGTGCGCAGCGGAATCAACTGAACACACAACCGCAAACGAGATTAGAGAACAAATAGCATCCAAAACAAGTAGCACAAATGCAAGATAACAAATTTACGTGGTTCGACAGACTTACCTACGTCCATGGGGGCGGCACAAATAATTTCTTATTTTATTACAAGAAATTACAAATTTGCAAAGAGAAAATCTTAAACTTGAGATTTCTCAAAACAACAACAGTGTTTTAAACTTAAAACACTGCTCAATTTCTCCTCAAATCTCTATCTCTCTTAATCACTCAACTCTCCTCTTTAATTTCCCAACTACCCCTTCTTTAATTCCTGGGAATATGACAAATGGGAGCTCAAATCGCAGAAGGGAAGAGAGAGACCGCCGCTAGAGAATTCGTTCTCCTCCGCTCAAGTTCCCTCCACTCTGCTCGCTCAAGCTCTGCTCGTGAACATGGTTTCCCTTTTATAGGGAAACCCTAGGACGAGCTATGCGATCCAGCTGGTCCCAGCTGTCTCCCATCAAATCAGACGAGATCCACTTCTTCAGGTGAGCTCCGATCCTTCTCGACCTCGCCTCTACCCGCAGGCAAGCTCCGATTCCCACGCAGGCGAGCTCAGCTACGCTTCAGGCGAGCTCATCCTCACCTCATCTCTCCACGCGCAGGCGAGCTACACGTGGGTCACCGACGCCTCCGTAGCCGTTGAGGTCGCCGTCGACCGCCATCGAGGTCTGATCTCTACATGGTATGCAATTGGCGTAAGACGCCGCGAGACACCCCCAATTGGTCGTAGATCACTCGCCACATAGAAGATTTCTAAGACTACCTTAAGATTTCTAACAATGCAATTTAACACAGCATCTGAGATACAGGAAACGGCTATTACACTATTAAAAGTTGTTGATACTAAAGTTTCTACAGTGTCACTATATCTTATATCATCCAGAAAGAAAGATTCGAACAATGTGTCACAAATTTATCATTAAATAAAATGCAAGATTAGGTTCGGCCACCTACCTCAAAAGAAATTACAATATTTTAAGACCCAAAAAGAAACACATCGAATCCACCCAGAAAATGTAATCTTAAGTATTCTCCTGATGGCAACCAAAACCACTTCAGAAGGATCTGATCAACTTGCACATATTTATAATATGAAACCATAGAGAAAGTCTCCACAACGGAAAGTATCAGATACTGGCATCTGCAATGACTGGTAGCCGCATCAAATATAAAAATAAAAGATACTTTAAACTAAATATAACATCAGAATAACCTGTGAAATCAACAAAACAGTTAGCAAGCACAAGGAGCAGAAGAGTTTGCTGTAGTGTTGAAACAAATTCTAGACAGGATCTGATGGAAACAGAAAAAAATGAAGAAGGATAAAAGTAAGCTCCAACAAAATATGCTCATATCATGTTCAATTATCTACTCAGATGTTTTGTGATTGAAAAAATAACAAATATATCAATGACGTTCATTCTATCAGAAGCATTTTGTCGCTACATTAGGAAATACCGGTGTAGGGAAATCTGTTTAGTACTTATCATTCAAGGATACATTTCAGAGAAAGACCAACTAAACATAAGGACCACTGCGCAAAGCATTGATATAACCGTCACAATGAAGAGAACATTATAGTAACTTGATGCAAGCAGGATATAGCATCAGTAAGCTCAAGGTTAATACAGCATAGAATTAAAACAAGACACCAAGCAAACATTATAAAAACAGAGAAATTTAAGAAAACAATCCAATCAGCATAAAAATTCAAATAGCCAAACAAGCAAAATATATGAAGAAATTTGAAGAACTCACTCAGTAACCAGGGGATTTTAAACAGCAACAAGCAATTCTAACCACCTTACTCAATTGCAAACTTAGCAGTGAAGGCATAGTGAGTAAATGAAACAACAAAAATATCATATACCTACATCAATGAAATCTAATTACCTGAGATAGTATAGATGGAAGTTCTCTGAGGAAAACAGCAAAGTATAAAAAGGTGGAAAAAGTTCTCAAACACCAAATTGAAAGCAAAATTCACTCTCATTTGGGTTTGACGGTGTTTACAGTAATTTGGTAGCTTCAGTCTGTAACGAAATAAAATTACTAAACAAGTTAAAATAAGCTAGTACAGATCCATAGGTTCATTCTTTAAAAAGTTTCTTTACTGGGTATCGTAGTTTTCTAAAATTGATTGATACCACAGTGACCATCCTTATTGTATCTCCATAAGAACTTGTCATAAAAGAACAAGATATTGTCACAACAAACCAAAATGATTTTACATTGTGTATCAGCAGAGGTATATCCTAAATCAAAATGTCATACTTAATGAGATTAGAACATCAAATATTGTGTCCAACAGAAACAATTAGGCAATATATAATAGCAAGAAACTTAATATAAAGATCAATAACACAATACCATGCAAAGATTAATCAAGAAAAAGGAAATGCACCAATAATCCAATATCATTGGAATCACTGACAACAAAACTAAATAAAATTCAACATATTGCTCAATTAGAAAGATTGGCATTCTCATTTCACGAAAGAGAAGGTTTGAGTCATATTTACTGTATTAATCTCCTCTCAGTCGAACACCATAAGCTTCTGATACTCCTTGCCAGAAATAGCATCCTCCATAACAATCACCGGATCAATCTCTCCATCCCCTTCCAAGAAAATCTTCAACAAATTCTTCGAGAACCCACTCACCAATGCAACCCCCTCTGCTTAGAAGGCACAGGCATCGACCTCGAATCCCTCAGATTCCAAACACAATCTCTGGTATGCAAGACCTGTGCCCGTTATCCCTAAACTTCCTACATATCACCTCATAATCAGTCTCCCAAGAATTTGGCGAAGCCTGATCAAACTCCATATCACTAAACACAAACACCCTTTTCACCATCTGATCCTCCTTAAGTTTCCCACTCTTTGCAAAATCAAGCAACCTATCGAACACCTTTTGGAAATCAGTGTTACCTCCCCAATCCATTCTCTTCACAAACAAGATCTTATCCACAAGCTTCTCCCCTTCGATTCTATGAAGCTCAGGGTTTGCACTGAAAGTGATCCCCTCCCTTTCCAAGGCTCTTAACTGAGCTCTGATATCAACAGCCCAAGAGGGACACAGACTTTCACTGGAGTCCTGTACATGCTTCCAAAGACATCACAGACTGCAATGCAGTTCTTCAACTTGCCCTTTTGAAGCAAATCCTGAACCATTCTGTTTCATTGGAGCTCTGCTACATCACCAGCCTCTTCATCTTTAGCTGAAGCAAGAATCTCATGAGGGAGCAACGCCCCAGCTGCAATCTTCTCCTTCCCTTCTTTAACTCTGGATAAGTACTCTGAGAACCTAGCTTCATCATGTTTCTTAAAGATTTTTGTGTAGGCTTTCATTGCAACGGAGGCAACCCGATCGTATGGAAGCTGGTCCCATTTTCCAGCGCTCATGTAAACTTCCGGTAGCTCAATAACTTTGCGGACTGGAACAATAACCTCCTCTCTTAATCTATCACGAACCCGATAAGCGTAGTGTTCTTCTTCAGTCTCCTTATACTCATCAACTGAATACTTAGGCCACATTCGACGAGCAATGCTCTCACATAACAGAGTTGATCTGTCAAAGGATGAATCAAGAGAAGGGCACCATTTTGCTGCGAGCCCAATTTTGTCCAGATTCCCTAATTTCAACTGCTCAGCATCGGATGCCAACATCGTTGAAAACAAATCCGAGATACGATCGTGCAAGAACCGATAATTTGAGTCTCTATTGTACCTCTCGAAGGCTAGCTTCGCAAGTTCTGCACTCTTCGATCGCCTCACCTCTGCAGCCTTCTCAGTCTTGGATTTGAGCTTTGAAATCTCCCCCTCAATCCTCTCCTCCTTGGTCCCAACCTTCTGAGCCTTTCCGAGCTTCTTCATCGATGGAGCCTGGTGCTGCCTCCATCGTCGTAGCCTATCATTCTTTGCTCTGCTTCTTTCATCTTTCGCAAGTTTTCAGGTATTAATTCCATGTACGAGACGATATAACATCTCAAGAAGATCTTTCATGTACCCAAACTCAGCAAAGGAGGCAACATTGAGAGCTAATGTTTTGGGGGTGGTTTTCATGGAGCCAGAGGGCGGCCCGTAGAACCCCTCTCGGTCAGACTTGCCGGTACCGCGGACCCCACGGAGGTGGCAACGAGATTGAGAGCAATCAAGGGATCCTGGGTCCAGGCAGAGGAGAGAAGTCCAGTGACGATGCCAGCAGAAGTGTCAGGGACAACCTGGAAGAAGAAATCAAGGGCAGGGTTGCCGGAGGAGAGGAAGGTGGCAGAGTTGTTCTCGATGAGGCCAATTGGCGGCCGGCGATCGTAGAAGTTGGTGTCCATTAGATCAAGGAAGGGCGAAATGGGTATGCTTGGTACCAAGCACAAATTTTGTGCTTGTAGTGAGGTGTCATATTCCCATCCACTCATTCCAATTCTCAACCACTCCCCAACCCATGTGAATATGGGCCCCTATTTCAATGAGTGGAGGGGAATATGTCATCTCACTACCAAGCACAA
>BQKN01067180.1:41857-66212 GCA_022839385.1 Asparagus kiusianus
ACATAGAAACCAAAACTTATGTATATATATATAACTATATATATATATACGAAGAAACCAATAAATGTGTGTGTATAGATAATTGAGCTTAGAGTACTTAACACACATAATATAAAACCTAAACTACATTACCCAAGCAATCTTGATCTTCAATTAAGCTTGACTTGGTACACTTGCGGATGAAGCTTGAACTTGATCTTTAACTTGAATTGTATAGGCTTCAACCCGATATTTCCGCCAACCTCCATTGGATATCATCGTTGAAGCTCTATTCCATCCATCCTCCAACTACGTTGTTTATCTACAATAAATACGAAAATACAAACACTAGACAAACAATATTAGTAGTAAATTGTTTGTAAATCATCATCAAAACAAGAAGGCCAACAGGATAGCATTTAGTGCCAATACCAAATATGTTTAAATCATGTTCTAAACCTACCCAAATGCCTTGTAATTGAAAAACTAACAACTATATCAATGAATTTCACTCTATCGGAAGCATTTTGATGCCATATTAGAAAGTATGGATATGCTAAAATCTGTTTGGTACCCAATCATCAGACGATCCATTTCAAAGCAAGGGTGACTAAACATCAGGACTACTAAGCAACTACAAGGTAATATCTGACATAACAAAAGAAATTGTCGCACGAACCTAGATATAAACACGATTTAGCAGTAATGCTCGAGATCTCAGTTAACAAAATATGCATGGAGAATTAAGACAGAGAGCCAAGAAGAGATTATCAAACCAACATCCCCAGCAAAACAGTACATCAGCATGATAAAGAATTCCAATAGCAAAACAAGCAAAGCAAATGAAGGGAAAAAAACAGTAATTAACTAAACAAGACGCTGATATCTCCAAGAAGTAGTCATTCATTTAACTTTCCAATTCTCATTTAATTAGAAGGTTTAAGTCATACAGTAAATAACACTTCCATCAAATCCTCCCATTAGACAAAACAGTATGGCAAAGATTTAAAAATTTTGACACGGAAAAATTGTTTCTTACCAATCCCAATGCCAATCAAGAAAATCAGAGGAAGCATTCTATCTAAATGCCAACAAAGAAATTCTAAGCACGTTACTCAAATGCAAAATTAGCAGTGAAGAAGACGTAGTTAGTAAATGAAACAACATATAGATCCTATACCTATATCAATGAAATCTAATGACCAGAGAAAAAATTAGATGGGAATCTAAAAGCTAAAAACACTAGAAACAAGAAAGAAAGATTTTAATATTGAAGCGTACACCAAATTAAGAGCCTATTTCAATCACATTTGGATTTTACGAGTATTATAGTAATTTGAAAACCTCAATATCATAAAGCTAAAAGGCCATTTTGGTCCCTGTACTCTGGGGTTCTGCATACTGAAATGGTCCCTCTACCTTATTTTTCTCAACTTAATTCATGCACCACATTTCAGTTACAAAGTCATTTCTTAACATCCAATAAAAATTCCATGTTAAGTTTTTGTTTATGGCCATACTACCGTCAATGACATGGCAATAGAGGTCCCTGTGCTTTTTATTTAAAATTCCTCATTTGAATCCATTTCAAACCAATATAAGCATGATACATTTTGAAAAACTCTCCAATCTACAATGTCACGAGGACTCGTGACTTTTTCATAATTCTTATGATTATTGACAAATTATTATGTATACTTTTATCAATACACAAACAAAATTTTGGTAGAAATTTGGCATAATTTTGACAGAATTTTCGCCAGTTTTGACAAAATTCTCTAAGTTGTAGTGTTTCAGACACCTGAAAAACTAAAGTCAGTGTTTCACACACATAAAAATTAAACTAATGGTTTCATTAATCTGAAACATTGAAACACAGTGTTCAGATTAGCTGACCCTCTGAGTTCAGCGTTGCAGATATTTGTTACACTCTTAGGTATCTAAATATGAAGTACAATTAATCGTCATCATTAACCATAGAGTAATCACAGCTTAGTGCCCGTTGTTTGGTATATCTAGGAATAGTTTGATCTTTATTGTCATTGAATGAAGGAAATGGTGTTTGTTCATGACTTTAGATATGCTGGTTAACTGAACTTGAACAAGTCCATTTTCAGACAAGCATCTGGGTATTATTCTTAGTTGAAAATTTAAAGCATTAGTAGTTCTTTATATGCAGGAATTCTTTATATGCAGGAATACCTGTAAAATTTAGTATGTGCTGTATTAAGGAAATGGTCTTGAGAATTCTCAAAGGAAATAGAGATTAACTGAATGAGAGCAATTTTTGTCATTCATGTAAGTGTTTAATCAAAGATATTTAAGGATACCTATTTCAAAGCTTCAGAATATGTCACATGAAAATGAACTCTATTTTTATTCATACTTAACTGGTGACTTTAAATGAATCACCTGTTTTAACTGCTACGTGTTTTAATTAAATCCCTTAAGCTATTGTATCATGATAACACTAAACGATCGGGATAGTTACCAATAGCTTGAGATTACAAAATTTTTAATTTTGACATTGATGGCAAAGGAAAATTGCGTGATCAAAAGACGACGAGACCAATGAGCTAAGACATGAATGATTGCTATGGAATACAAATTCAATTTCAGGGGGGAAAGAACAAAAGGTTAAATGCTGCTGTCTATGATTCATTTTCTTTTGTTATCATTGTTACAATTTCTTATGCATGTGAACCTAGAAATAGTAACACATTATCTTGGAAATCATTTACAAAATTGGCTCCATATATGTTTGCTTTTTTCTGCAGAAAATATTTGTCATGTTTATATAATTTATTTTTATCATTGTGTTTTTAGTTGATTGCAGGCCTCTGTGATTAAGAGACCTACTGTTTGTATCTCACTGGTGTTCATGAGTTTGTGCTCGCTTAAAAGTAAAAAGTGATCTTGCTCGCTGTGGGTTGGGGCATCTCTATTGTTTTTATCTAATCTAACTTGCTTAAGCGTGTTTACGGATTAAATAAAGCAAACCAAATAAGATAAAGATCAGCAACACAACGACCAATCAAGGAAAAGCATATGCACCATTATCGAATATTGTAGAGTCCTTAACAGAAAAACTGAACAAAATTCAAAGTACTACTAACTAAGCATCTCATTTCAAAAGAAAGGTTTGGAAGTCACAATTACAGCATTAACGGCAGTTACACCATCTCAATCGAACACCACGAGCTTCTGATACTCCTTGCCAGAAATAGCATCCTCCATGATAGTCACCGGGCTAAAATCTCCATCCCCTTCCAAGAAAATCTTCACCAAATTCTTCGAGAACCCGCTGACCAAGGCAACTCCCTTCTGCCCAGATGGAACCGGGGTCGACCTTGAGTCCCTCAGATTCCAAAACACAATCTCAGGTACGCAAGAACCGTACCCGTTATCCCTGAACTTCCTACATATCACCTCATAGTCAGTCTCCCAGGAATTTGCCGAAGCCTGATCAAACTCCATGTCGCTAAACACAAACACCCTCTTTATCATCTGATCCTCCTTCAAATTCCCCTTCTTCGCCACATCAAGCAACCTATCGAACACCTTCTGAAAATCAGTGTTCATTCCCCAGTCCATTGTCTTCACAAACTCCATCTTATCAACGAGCTTCTCCCCTTTGATTCTATGAAGCTGAGGCTTTGCGCTGAAAGTGATCACTCTCCCCTTCCAAGGCTCTTCGCTGAGCTCTGAAATCAACATCCCGAGGGCGACGCAGACGTCCATTGGAGTCCCGCTCATGCTTCCAGAGACATCACAGACAGCAATGCAGTTCTTCAACTTGCCCTTTTCAAGCAGATCCTGAACCATTCTATTCCATTGAAGCTCTGCAACATCACCGGCCTCTTTGTCATGAGCAGAAGCAAGAATTTCGTGGGGGAGCAAAGCCCCAGCTGCAATCTTCTCCTTCCCTTCCTTAACTCTTGACAAGTACTCTGAGAAACGAGCCTCGTCGTGCTTCTTGAAGATCTTCGTGTAGTTTTTCATGGCAACCGAGGCGACCCTCCTGTATGGGAGTTGGTCCCATTTCCCGGCGCTCATGTATGCCTCCGGCAGCTCAAGAGCCTTGCGGAGAGGGACAAGCACCTCCCTTCTCAATCGATCGCGAACCCTGTAAGCATAGTGCTCTTCTTCAGCCTCCTTATACTCGTCAACTGAATCCTTAGGCCACAGCCGGCGAGCGATGCTCTCACACAAAAGTGTCGATTTGTCGAAGGAAGAATCAAGCGAAGGGCACCATTTTGCTGCAAGCCCGATTTTGTTCAGATTCCCCAATTTCAGCTGCTCTGCGTCGGACTCCAGCATAGCTGCGAAAAACTCCGAGATACGATCGTGCAAGAATCGATAATTTGGGTCTCTGTTGTACCTCTCAATAGCTAGCTTCGCAAGATCCGTCCTTTTTGATCTCCTAAGCCCTGCAGCCTTCTCGCTCTCCATCTTCATCTTTGCAAGCTCATCCTCTACCCTCTTCTCCCTGGCCGCAGCCTTCTGGGCCTTCTTGGGCTTCTTCATCGATGAAGCCCGGTGCTGCCTCCATCGTCGAACTCCACGTCTCTTTGCTCTGTTTCGCTCGTCTT
This sequence comes from Asparagus kiusianus, assembly GCA_022839385.1. Lineage (NCBI taxonomy): Eukaryota > Viridiplantae > Streptophyta > Magnoliopsida > Asparagales > Asparagaceae > Asparagus > Asparagus kiusianus. Next base: position 46,429 of record BQKN01067180.1, read on the forward strand.
TGGCCAGCTTTCGAGTGTCCAGTCCATTAAGAAGGCGGTAGAGGATCTCGAGCAGATCCTTCATGTATCCAAACTCAGCAAAAGAGCCGACGTTGAGAGCCAGGGTTTTGGGGTGGTTCTCATGGAGCCAGAGAGCAGAAGCATAAAAACCCTCTTTATCGGACTTCCCGGTGCCCCGGACCCCACGGAGGTGGGCCACGAGCTTGAGAGCGGTCAAAGCATCCTGGGCCCACGCCGAGGAGAGGAGCCCGGAGACGACATCGGCCGCGGTGTCGGGGACGACCTGGAAGAAGAAATCGAGGGCGGGGTTGCCGGAGGAGACGAAGGTGGCCGATCCGTTCTCGGTGAAGCCCATCGGTGGCCGGTGATCGTTGAAGTTGGCGTCCAACAGGTCGAGGAACGGCTCGTCGGAGGCGGCGGCGGGAACGGAGGTGGAGGTGGTGATCTGGCGGAGTTGGGGAGGGCCAACGAGAGACATTTTGGGATTAGGGATTTTTTTTCTTAAAGGGTTCTAGAAACTGGGGATTTTGAGTTTTTTTTGGGATCGTGCGTTGAAGGGAGGGGTAGAAGAGCTGGAAATTTATAGGGTCAGGTTCCTTGGCTGCCAAGTTTGGGGTTTTGGGTAACGGGTTGACGAACACAAAGCAAATAATTAATAAAGGATTCGATAATTATTGTTTGAATAACTATGCGATTCGGTAGTTACTAAGCAAATATTTTTTTAGTATTCGAGTTTAAATAGAATTTAAACAGAACAAATATTTTTTTAGTATTCTAGTTTACTAGTGAATAGAATTTAAACAGAACAAATATTTTTTTTAGTATTCGAGTTTACTAGTGAATAGAATTTAAACAGATGTATATTCTATTCGTTTATCTATTAAATATTCATTTTAAATTTTGATCACAATTTATTATTTTATTATTGCACATATGATGTTATATTTTTAACCCGTTTATCATTTTTTACTTAAGTTTTATGTACTGATTTTAAAACTTAAATAATCTTAAATCTGTTTTCTAATTAAAATTTTGATTAACGTATATATACATCATATATTATAAAGGAATAATTTTTCTTTATGAATTTTAATACTATTTGAAAATCAAAATTTTTAGCAGAATAAATATACTTTGATATTCGATAAGGATTCGTGAATATTCATGAATATTTATCAAACACCAAGTATTCGAGTTCGAATTTGAAAAACTAGATATATGAATATTAAAGTCCACATTCGAATTCGATAATTCTAAACAAATACAAATACAAACACCTTAGTATTCGATTTGTTTCGATCGTTTACCACCCCTAGCAGAAAGCCAGCGGGACATAAACGGGTTCAGAAGAAGTTTCGGATCAGAAAATTCAGATCCGATACTGAAGATCCTATCAAGGTCAACTAATGTGGGAAATGGACTGTGATGTTACAACAGTATTAAGGCCCTTTTCGATGAAAATAGGCCTGGGCTAGCTCTCTGCATCGTCGGCCAACTTGAACATGAACCATATCACATTATTAAAAAAAAATAAAAAATAAAAACAAGGATAAAAGAAAAGGTAGAATTAAAGGTTTGTGTAGACATTAAACTCACAAAACTGGATGCAAAATGCCTTCATCTTTTATTGAATTGAGAACTGGCTGTTTAAATAGCCTTACAGAGTTTAACTGAATGCAAGAAAATAGCTCACTAAGCTAGACTCCTAATTTTTAGCAACTACCTGTAACAAACAAAGACTGATTCCTAAAGACTAGGACTTATTCAAACCAAACTGAGCTAGCTCCTAAACTCTAGCAACTGCTTGTAACAAACAAAGACCTCTTCATACCCTCCCTTAAACTAGCTGCAGAGCAGAGTGCAGTTAGTTTACTTCGGTGAGATCAATCATTCCCATCTTCTTCCTAAACTTCTGGAAAGCATCAAGCTTCAGAGCTTTAGTCATTAAGTCTGCCACTTGTTCCTGAGTTCCACAATGCACCAACTCAACTTCTCCATCCTTTGCAAGATCTCTTAAGAAATGAAAACGTACTCTGATATGCTTGCTCCTTCCATGCATTACTGGATTTTTAGAAAGCTTAATCGTAGAGCTATTGTCACACATGATAGTAGTACTACCTTCTTGAGCATGACTTAAGTTCCTCAAAACTCGTCTTATCCACACAGCTTGGCAAGCACTAGCAGCAACAGCTACAAACTTTGATTCAGTAGTTGAAAGAGTAACAATTGGTTGTTTCTTAGACATCCAAGACACTGCTCCAGAACTCAACAAGAACACATAACCAGATGTACTTTTAGAATCATCTTCATCTCCTGCGTAGTCAGAGTCCGTGAAAGCAAGCAAGTCTTCATCCCATCCTCTTTTATAAAAAATCCCATAGCTAGCAGTCCCCTTCAAGTACCTCAATATTCTTTTAGCAACTTGTAAATGCAATTAGTGGGTCTTGACATATACCTGCTAATCAAACTTACACTGAACATGATGTCCGGCCTTGTAGCGGTAAGATACATTAAGCTTCCAACAATTTGTTTGTAATGTGTATCATCCACAATTATTCCATCAACATCTCTGCTAATCTTAAAACTTGGAACAATTAGACTATTCACAGGCTTACTCTCGGACATTGCAAATTTCTTCAAAACGTAGTGGCATATTTCCTTTGACACACAAAAATCCCTTCTGGTTTTTGCAAAACTTCAATACCAAGAAAGAATCTCATCTTTCCTAGGTCAGTCATGTCGAAAACTTGCATCATGGAGTTCTTAAACTCAATCATCATACCCCTGTCATCACCAGTGTAAATTAAATCGTCAACATAAATGCTAACAATCAATATTTTACCTCCATTGCTTCTCTTGATGAACAAAGTTTGTTCATTTGGACATTTTTGAAAGCCTTCACTCATGAAATGGGACTCTATGTGGCTGAACCAGGCTCTTGGAGCTTGCCTTAGGCCATACAAGGCTTTATGTAGCTTGTAAACCTTGTGTTCTTTCCCCTTCTTTACATACCCCTTTGGCTGCTTAATGTACACGTCCTGGTTCAATTCTCCATAAAGGAACGCAGATTTAACATCCAACTGAAAGATGTCCTATCCTCTGCATGCCGCAAGTGCCAGAATCATCCTTACTGTATACATGCGTGCAACGGGGGCAAAGACTTTAGTGAAATCGATTCCTTGTTGTTGAGAGTACCCCTTAGCCACCAAGCGTGCCTTATATTTATCAACTTCACCAAGCTCGTTCAACTTCGTTTTGAAGATCCACTTCACTCCAATTGCTTTTGCTCCAGTAGGCAGGTCCATGAGTTCCCAAGTTTGATTCCTTTCAATCGAGCTTATTTCACTACCCATTGCCTTCCTCCATTTCTCATGCTTCACAGCTTCTTCAAATAGAGTTGGATCATTTCCGATGACATCTTGTACCATGTAGGCCTCTTTTTCTTCTTCTTCACGTAGTTCATCTCCGCTCACATAATCTCCCATCCATGTAGGCATCCTTCTCTCTCTCTCCCCTTTGAACCACATTTTCTTGTGAACTCCCTTCGTTATTCCCATCATGCTCACCCCCACTGTCAAATTCCATGTCTACATCTACTTCACCATCAATCTCGCCTCTGTTTTCTTCTTCACTATCACCACTAAAATCATCATCAGCCCATACTAATTTTGCTTCAATCTGTTCTTTCAAATTGCTACCCCAATCCCAACTCCTTTACTCCTCAAATATCACATATTTACTAACTACAATCCTCTTAGTCTTAGGGTCAAATAGCCTATAACCTTTCGACTCTTCACTAATACCTAACAAAACATAAGGAAAGCTCTTATCATCCAACTTACCTCGTTTTGCTTCTGGTATATGGACATGTGCAACACATCCCCAAATGCGAAAGTGATCCACCGAAGGCTTGACTCCACTCCATGCTTCCTGAGGAGTAATGTTCTTCATTGCTAAGGTTGGACATCGATTCAGCAAGTAAAATGTCTAGTTGACAGCCTCAGTCCAGAAAGGTTTAGGAACCTTCTTGGCAATGAGCATGCAACGCACCATGTTCATGACAGTTCTATTTTTCCTCTCGGCAACTCCGTTCTGGTGAGGTGTGTAGGCAGTTGTGAGCTGCCTTTTGATTCCTTGCTCTACACAAAAGGCTTTGAAATTAAGTGACGTGAACTCTCCCCCCCTGTCTGTCCGCAAACACTTGATGGATTCTTCCACTTCTTTTTCTACCAACTTCTTGAAAGTTTTGAAACTTTCCAATGCTTCTGACTTCTCTACTAGCAAATATACCCAAGCTTTACGGCTATAGTCATCTGTGAAACACAACACGTACCTCTTTCCACTATTTGATGTTGGCTCAATAGGTCCACAGATGTCAGCATGTATGAGCTCTAGTACCTTGCTGGCGCGCCATTCACTCCTCTTTGATACTGCATTCTGATGTTGCTTGCCTGTGAAGCAATCAGTGCAAGTGATACTGGAAGCTCCCAATTGAGGTAGTCCGTGCACCATCCTTTTGGATTGTAAAGTCTTCGATCCCTTGAAGCTTAAGTGGCCATATCGTTGATGCTATAAGTATGTGGAATCAGCGCTGGTATGCAGGCACTCTTCTGTGATAGATGTGGTGGCAGTGCATCTTTCGTTGAGTAAGATAAACATACGATTAGCACTCATCTCAGTGCGTGCAATGAGTCCTCTGTACGGATGATAGATGTTACATGCTCCATTTTTTATTAGAATAGCAAGCCCCTTTTCCTGCAATTGTCCCACACTCAACTAGTTGTTCCTAAGTTCAGGAACATAATATATACACATTACTAACCACAAAATGGTAGCCATTGAACATTAACCTTACATTGCCTTTGCCTGCCACTATCATCTTAGTGTTGTTGCCACATTTAACAGAGTGTTTGATGCCATCAACAAAGCTCGAGAACATACCTCTATCACCACACATATGGTTGGAACACCCTGAGTCAAGAAACCACACATCATTTCTCTTTGCTTCATGTTCTTCTGCATACACCATCAAAAGCAATTCTTCTTCCTTATTCAGTTGTGCGTAGTTAGCTTCCTTGTTCCATTTAGGACATTCATACTGAAAATGCCCTAAATTATGACATTTGAAGCACTCTATCGTGGCTCTATTGAAAGTTTGATGTCCTCTGCCACGCCCTCTGCCTCTGATCAGTCCTCTTCCTCTGCCTCTGCTTTCAACTTTCAATACTTGATCAACCTCTATGCTGGTTCTTTTAAACTTTTGCTCATGAACAACCAAAGAACTTTGAAGTTCATCAATGGACATCGAACATGTGTCTTTTGATTCTTCAATGGACACTACCACATAGGTAAACCTCTCCGTTAAGGTTCGAAGGACTTTCTCCACCACTTTTGAGTCTGGCATCTCCTTTCCATTGCTCCTCATTTTGTTTGCAACAGCCATTACTTTAGCAAAGTACTCTGTAATAGTTTCTGTTTCTTTCACCGCAAGGACCTCGAAGTCTCTTCTTAATGAATGCAGAAGTGACTTCTTCACAAGATCATTCCCTCCAAACTTTCTCTTCAGCGAGTCCCAAACAATTTTAGAGGTGCGCCTGTCCAAAGCTCAAAAATGGCTCTGTCAATAGCTCTGAAGAGATAGTGTTTCACCTTATGATCTTTCATTATGGTATTCTCCAGCTGCTCTTGCTGTGTGTCTGTCAGTATTGTCCCTGCACGTGGTTCCTCGAAACCATTCTCAACGAGACTCCATAGGCCTTTGGCACGAAGAAGGTTCTCCATTAATTCACTCCAATGATCATAATGAAGACCATCGAAGTGAGGGATCTTTGCGGAAACCTTGTCGTCACTCATCTCTATGTTTCCCTCTTTTCTTTCTCTCTAAGCTGCAGCTTACTTTAAATAATCAGGCCTAGTGATGGCTCTGATACCAGTTTGTAGAGTTAAAGGTTTGTGTAGACACTAAACTCACAAAACTGGATGCAAAATGCCTTCATCTTTTATTGAATTGAGAACTGGCTATTTAAATAGCCTTACAGAGTTTAACTGAATGCAAGAAAATAGCTCACTAAGCTAGACTCCTAACTTTTAGCAACTACCTGTAACAAACAAAGACTGATTTCTAGAGACTAGGACTTACTCAAACCAAACTGAGCTAGCTCCTAAACTCTAGCAACTGCTTGTAACAAACAAAGACCTCTTCAAGGATTAAAATTTTGTCACACATTTTTGGAACTAGGTTAATGATATTATTCTCTGTTTTTTTTTTGAAGGATGCCTGCATTTTTTTTATATAATAGTAGAGCTTTTCCTTCTGAAGCTTGTTTTCTCAATACATGGTATCTACACTATTTATGGAGAATAAACATTTTGTATACCTATTCAAAATCTTGTATTTAAAATTGGTAAATCATTCATGGTTAACAGAAATAATTTCCAATTTATACATTGCAAAGCTTTCAATGTGTCTTCCAATATTGTATATAAATTATCCTAAATTCTTCAAGAGTTAATTACTTTTACTGATAACAGCAAGCATCCGTCTTTTTATTTCAGTTCTTTTATTATGCATTTCCTTAGTGTACTGTACCTAGATGGTGATATTATATAAAGAAAAAAAATTTGAAATTATTTATCTTAATGGGAATTTTGTAAGTATTGTTTTTTGAGTAATGGTGTGGAATATTGGAATTAAAAACGTATTCGTGATAAAAATAAATTCTCCATCTTAATTAATTTACAGTAAGTTTCACAAAATTTACTGGTTCATATGATAAAAATAAAGTGCTATTGCTAAAATGTTGTATTTTATTCACAACTATATATGACATCTAATTAATTATCCTTTTAGTTTGTTGAATGCAAAGCGTAACTTGATTTATAAATTTTCTGTTGGATATTTTATTTAAGAAAAAGGCAATTTAACATGTTTTACATATTTTATTTTCCTCGGCAATTAATACGTGCATAATGGCTATATAATTATGGCGAACATTACTATACTAATTACGAGTTTATTGCGTAACGGTCGACATTATGGTGTATGTTACTGTATTGATTGCTAGGAATTGTAACGGCTCTCTAAGACCCCTATATAAGCAGCCCTTCTCTTTCTCGAAAAAAAAACAAGTTTCTCTTGTTTTCTCTTCTCTCCTCTGCATATTATTTTCATCTATATCTTGGTTTTATTTTTGGGCAACTTTCTTTATCTGAGCTGAAGCTCGACACTCTCGCCCAAGTGCAGAGGCCAGCCGTTTCCGGGGGCTTTTACCGCTAGGGGGGAGGGAACCATCTACGCCAGGGCGATAGACAGGTTCTCAATATTCTAGGGCAGTGATTACACGACTGCTCCCATCAGGCTTGATTTTTCTTAACTCTTACTTATTTTAATTCGGATTTAATTTACAAAGCTATAACATTTGTTTTGATAAATTTCCAACAATCTAGAAGATTGAGAACCAATTTTAGTTTTAAATCCGAAAAAACTTTTAAAAATTACTGTTCATCAACAATTACTGTTCACTCGGAAATACATGTGTTGTTTGTATAAAAAATTACTGTTTATTATTTAAAAAAAATTTTGTTTGTTCATCCTAAAATACTGTTTATAATTATTATAATTCTTATTGTTAACAATTGTAGTTTGAAGAGACATATAATTAACATGTATATATCTGAAGATATGGAGGTTAACATGTATAGATCTATACGATTCAGTTTGTGCTTTTGTGGCTGATGGTGATAAACATGCATGTATATAGTAGTCGGATATGCCATACAACATATGCTATCCCAAAATACATGGACAGGATTAAACAAGGTTAAAGATGCAAACATAGAGCATCTAATCAGGTACATATAATCCCATCTCAGTATGATACAAACAATTTCTATAGATTTGCTGTTAACATCATTTGAACGCACCAATACGTTTTAAAACCCCAATACTAGGTGGGAAATTGGCAAACCATCACAAATTTATTTCATTGATGTGCATTCTGACAATTGTGGTCCTCTCTTAAATCTATACGAAAAAAAAACATTTCTGTTCACAACACTATTGACTTTAAACCTGTTCATAATTACTGTGCCGGAGATTAGTGTTGAAAATTTTGATTTTTACTGTTTATTGTTATTGTTCATATAATTTCAGTTACTTTTCGTAAAAAAAATCAGTTGTGTTATTGTTCATCCGAGACGGTTACTGTTCATCCAATTTAATTATTGTAATCAAATAGTTACTGTGATAGATTAATTGCTATTAATTGTTCTTAACTAGTAATTAATCTAATTTATTGCTACAATTAATTGCTTTAATTGCTGTTAGTTATTTCTGTTCAAATTTAATTTGAAGTTACTTCGAAATAATTTTAAATATGTAATTAACGGTTTTAATTATTGATAAATACTACATTTATTGTATTTATTTAATTGCTGTTAATTAAAAATAAAAACTATACTGTTTATTTTATATTAAAAACGTCATTGTTCATTAAAGAATCAGTTTTGGTTACTGTTCATGAAAAAAAATGTTTATTCTTCTTAATGTTCATAAAAAAATGCAGTCATTATTCTACTGTTATTGTTTTACTGTTCATATTTACTGATCATTAGTAATTTTATTGATTAATATTACTAGTTCATAAATAAACAGTATTTGCAAATATCTTTTGCAAAATAAAATCTTGAATCAAATGTAATAATATTTATGACATCTTCCCTCACCGATCATGGGCTACGCCTACGGGTATAGGCTCTTGCTCACCGATTGGTATGATTGTTTAGTTAAGTTATTTTATTTATAACTTTTGTTTTACAATCATATGCAATATATATTATTACAAATCATTCGAGATGGTTTTCATATAAATGGACTTATATGTCATATGCTTTATGTGATTGTATTTATTTGATAAGTGTTATAATTCCAATGAAACATTTTATATTCAAGCATGAATAAGAGAACCGAAATTATGAGAATAATTCATATGCATAAATTTAAATTTTAAAATGTCTCTTTTGTAGGCAACCAATTTAAATTTGGAAGGTCCCTTTTGCAGGCAACCAATTTAAATTTGGAAGGTCTCCTTTGTAGGCAACAAATTTGCAACCTCTTATAATACGAGAATTTAAAATTTATGCATATGAAATATGAAATATGAAATATATGAAATCATATTATAAGGATCTCTTGAATGCTTTGCATGTAACTATTAGTAATTTCATTCATGTATGTGCATATGCATGTATGTAAAGATATAACTACAGTATTTTAGTTTCATATTAGTTTGAAATAGTCAGATATTAAGGTTAAATTCTAATCTGCACAAACTCTATGCAGTTACATATTCAGACATAGACTATGATTTTTATGATCATAGACCATGACCTTTTATGCTAACATGTTTTGATGTCCTATCATTTTAATATTGACTAGAAAGAGTAATTTTATAGCTCTTCATTTAACTACATGTAATGCTTTCTCTTGAGATTTTAGGAAATGATTAGAGTTGATATAAATATGCTCTGTCAACTAATATGCCTAGTTACAGGAGATGTGATGAATTAATGTCCTGGAAAATCAAATCAAGAGGTATATCTTATATCTTTAATCTATATGATGAATAAAAGTACAAAATCACTGAAGTCATATTAAAATTAGTCCATCAAATAATTAAAATTGCTATTAGATCCTTTATCCTTATAAGTTGTTTCAAATCAATCCCTCCACTTGCTACCTGTACTCTTTCCTGGAAAGATTGATTTGAAAAATGGCTTAAACAAGAAGGGGACCTAATATCAAATAAAGGACTAATTATAAAATAACTTGATAAATATATATAACGCCTACTAGGCAAAGTTGTGATTCTAGACTTTGTGAAGTCTAAAAAAAAAGAATCTTGCTGATCCTTTGACTAAGGGATTATCCAGGAGTGTGTGGTTCTGGATTCATCGAGGGAGATGGGGTCAAGCCCATAGATGAGGTCATTGACAGCGGCAACCCAACCCTTATTTGGAGACGTAGTCCCAATGTTGGTTCAATGTGGTAGAAACAAGCTAGACTAGTGACACTCGTGTGGAGCATCGATCCAGATATATTCATATATCACTATGTAGCTTGTGCTACTACCCCTTCTCTATGATGACGATGCTCTTATGATACAACTGGCTAGGCTGAGTTTTACTCTTAATAAGTCCAACGTGTGTATTATGGGTGGTATTAAATAAACAGCTGTAGTACCCTTTGAGGACTTACCTACGTGAGAGGAACCGTGATGGCCGTGGTTGGGGGGGGGGCTGGGCTAACCCCTAGAAACTCTCATGAGTCAGTTTATTATGAGCATGACCTTTAACGCTCAACCCGCTTTGCTCAATAGATGAAGACGTATTGCGTGTGTTTTTGTGAATACTTGATTCAAGGGGCCTAATTCAAGGCCTAGTCCATTATGTCACTCAGGTGGCGATAAACTCACTAAGAATAGATTCAAAGCTGGAAGCTACCTCTTCCGAATTCACGATACGAAAGGTTGCCCAACCTATTTTCTTTTTGTAATTTATTGATTACTGAGTTTTCAGTTAATATTGCCTTTGGGGGGGACTGTTGGATATTTTATTTAAGAAAAAGGCAATTTAACATGTTTTACATATTTTATTTTCCTCGGCAATTAATACGTGCATAATGGCTATATAATTACGGCGAATATTACTATACTAATTACGGGTTTATTGCATAACGGTCGACATTATGGTGTATATTACTGTATTGATTGCTAGGATTTATAACGGCTCTCTAAGACCCCTATATAAGCAGCCCTTCTCTTTCTCGGAAAAAAACAACAAGTTTCTCTTGTTTTGTCTTCTCTCTTCTGCATATTATTTTCATCTATATATTGGTTTTATTTTTGGGCAACTTTTTTTATCTGAGCTGAAGCTCTGCACTCTCGCCCGAGTGTAGAGGCCGGCCGTTTCCGGGGGCTTTTACCGTTAGGGGGGAGGGAACCATCTGCGCCAGGGCGATAGGCGGGTTCTCAATCTTCTAGCGCAGTGATTACACGACTGCTCCCGTTAGGCCTGATTTTTCTTAACTCTTACTTATTTTAATTCGGATTTAATTTACAGAGCTATAACATTTGTTTTGATAAATTTCCAACATTTTCATATTTCAGAACCTTTCTCCTCAAAAAACTAAAACTAGATATGCATGGAAGCACACTTCACTTGACAAGGTATGGATTGTCTCCACTTCATCCTGATGAAATTATGAGATTAGCAATATGCACGTCTGCCATGTATATAGAAAATGAATAATTTTTTTTTTATTTTTTATCCTCAATGTGCTTTGTTTTGTTTTATGCCACTGTTGAGTGCTGAAATCAGTGTTTGTCTTCTGCACTTTTGACTTGAGTCGGTCAAAAATCAGTAAATCACTAGGGTAAATACCTTAAGTACAGGAAAAGACTACTGCATTATGAAAGTTGCGGATAGTTTTTTCTATAATATCTGTCACTGTATCTTACATCTAGAAATTAAGAAAGATTAAGGACCAAATTTGAGCTCGAACAGAACATGTTTCTTCAGGTTATGTGTTATACTCAATGCTACGTGATTTGAAAAAAACTGAGAAATATATCAACGACCAACAGTAGGACACATCGGCATGGGGAAATCTGTTTAGTACTTGATCATCCGAAAATGCATTTCAGACAAAGGGAGAACTAACATAAAGACTACTGTACAAACTACATATAATTACAACTGTTATAATGAAAGAAAACATCTCAGTAACTTGATAGGAGCATGATTTAGCAAAAATACTCATTTCACTTCAAGGTTGACACAGCACAGAGAATTAAGACCGTGTACCGAGCAGAGAGTATCAAAACAGAGAAAACCAACGAACCAATCCAATCAGCATAGACGATTCCAGTAGCAGAACAAGCAAAGCATGTGAAGAAATTTAAGAACTCAGTCAGTGATCAGGGGAATTTAAATGGAAACAAGCAACTCTAAGCTCATTACGCAAATGCAAAATTTGCAGGCGTAATGAGCACATGAAACAACATAAAGGTCCTGTACCTGCATCAATGAGAACTAATTACCGGAGATAGTATTAGATGGAGATTTAGAAGTTAAGAAGCTCTCTGAACAACACAGAAAAATAAAAACAAGCCACGAGACTTCTTTGTATGCTAGCATGCCTCAAATTAACAGCCGAATTCAATCTCATCTGGGCTTTTTACACTAGGTACAGCACTTTGGTAGCTTCAACAACCAAATAAATTACTCAACAAATTAAAATAAGCCAGCATAGAACCATAAGACTAATTCTTACCAAATAAATATAAAAATTATTGGATTCTTTGATCAAATTGATACCATGGTAATGGTAACCCTCCTTATTATATGTAAAGATTTCCTTTGCCAAAAGCAATAAAATGTCTGCAACAAACCAAAGAGCCAATTGATGATTTTGTTGGGTATTTAGGCCGAAACCCCTAAGACAGCAGAAACGCAGTATAGAAAAAATACACCAAGATTTAACGAGGTTCGGCAACTGCCTACGTCCTCGGGAGCCACACAATAAATTTCTTATTTAATCAAACAAGAAGTTACAAAGCAAGAGCAGATCTCAAACTTGAGATCTCTCAATAAATACTAATTAATACTGTAGCTACAGTATTAATCTCTCTCTCAAATACCCCTATTTAATTCTCTCTTAAATAGAGAATATATCCCCCACAATATTCTTTCTCTTTTATTTCCTCTTAAAAGCCCCCTCAAATCACTGTTGAGAGTTAAGAGTTGGAGAAAGAGACAGAGAGAGAGAGCAGAGGAGAAAATCGGCTCTGGAAGAGAGAAGAGGCGCCGCCAAAAGATCGCGAGAAAAAGACGATGATCTCGTGCCCTGGGGTTTTCCTTTTTATAGGGAAACCCTAGCTGAGCTGTCGACAGGCTGTCGACAGCCTGAGAAGTTTGCCAGCAGCGCTTGAGCTCGCCTGTCACGAGCTCGCCCGCTTGGAATCGCCTGCACGAGTTCACCTGGCAGATCCTCTCGCGCTCGAGCTCGCCAAATCCAACTCGAACTCGCCTGCGCTGCATCCTCGATTTCGCCTGCAAAGCGGGGTCGCCTCGCCTACGCTCGCTGGAGCTCCTCGCCTGCTCGACCTCGCCTAACCTCGTCGAGCTCGCCTGTAGCTCACATCTGCCCCAAACTCGCTTGCAAGTCTCCCGTTCGAGCTCGCCTGCTTCAAGGTTTGGATAAACACTCAAACTAACAATTTCCCACTTGGAGACCAAACCGACGTCAGTAGGCTATCTCATCAAGCACCATCTCCTATGTGGCTCCGCCCTCATCATCTATGCATGAAGGCCAACTGAAGTTGCGCACAACTCTAGTTTCTGAACGGTCACCGTCTTTGTTAACATATCTGCTGGATTCTTACTTCCTGTAATCTTCTCCAGTTTCAAAACATCATCTTCCAACAGAGATCTGATGAAATGATACCGAAGCGTAATATGCTTCGTTCTAGAATAAAATACGGAATTCTTAGCCAAGTGAATCGCACTCTGACTATCATTATGCAAGACATTCCTCTCCTGATTGAATCCCAGCTCTGTTAACAAACCTTGAAGCCATATCATCTCTTTACTGGCTTCAGTCACTGCAACATACTCAGCTTCTGTAGTGGACAGAGTAACAATCTTCTGTATCTGTGACATCCAACTAACAGCTGTAGTTCCAACAGTGAATACATATCCGGTGGTGCTTCTTCGGTGATCGACTTCACCTCCAAAGTCTGCATCTACGTACCCTTGCACTTCCACCTCTCCCTTACCAAAGTGCAAACACTTCTGTGTGGTACCTCGTAGATACCTCAGAATCCACTTGACCTCTTCCCAATGAGCTTTTCCTGGATTTGACATAAACCGGTTGACCACTCCCACTGTATGGCTAATGTATGGTCTCGTACAGACCATTGTGTACATCAAATTTCCGATAGCTGAGGCATAAGGGACCTTAGCCATACTCTCTTTATCATCTTCTGATTGAGGAGACTGATCCTTTGATAGGCGAAAATGGCTGGCCAAGGGTGTGCTCATTGGTTTGACGTCGCCCATGTTGAATCTCTACAAAACACGGTTGATGTACTCCGCCTGAGATAACTATAAGAGACCTCTCTTCTTATCTCTCGTGATTTGCATTCCAATGATCTTCTTCGCTGGACCCAAGTCCTTCATGTCAAACTCCTTTGATAGCTGCTGCTTCAAACTCCTGATATCCTTCATATCTGCACCTGCAACCAACATATCATCAACATACAGCAGTAGGATGATATAACTGGACTGATATCTTTTGAAGTAGCAACAGTGGTCGGCATTGCACTTTTGAAAACCTTCCTTGTGCATAAAGCCGTCAAACTTCCTGTACCACTACCTTGGGGCTTGTTTCAGGCCATACAAGCTCTTCTTGAGTCTGCACACCAGGTTCTTCTTCTTTTCTTCTGAGAAACCTTCTGGCTGGTGCATGTATATCTCCTCTTTTAGATCTCCATGAAGAAACACCATTTTCACGTCTAACTGCTCGAGATAAAGATCTTCAATTGCTACAATACTCATCACTGTCCTGATAGTATTTAGCTTCACCACGGGAGTGAAAATATTGGTGTAGTCATTTCCTTCCTTCTGCTGGAATCCTTTGACAACTAGCCGGGCCTTATATCTTCTGGAGCCATCCTGTTCCTCTTTTACCCGGTACACCCATTTGTTGTGGAGTGCCTTCTTACCCGTGGGCAACTCAACTAGTTCCCACGTCTGGTTTGAGATGAGAGACTTCATCTCATCTTTCATAGCAAGCTCCCACTTGCTCGCATCTCCACCCTGACAAGCTTCATCATAGGTTTCAGGCTCCTCCTCCATCTGTCAACAACAGATAGTTCATGTATCTTCTGTTGGGCATAGGAGGCCGTGAAGATCTCCTCAAAATCGGAGCTGGTGCGTCGGTCTCTTGCGCACCATCTTGTCCAACAGGCTCTTCTGGCTGAGAATCTTATGCATTGGGTTCTTCCGAGAGGTTACTCAGGACATCATCTGCTTCTACAAATATTGACTCGCTCTCTGAGTCATCTTGTGCATGTCCTTGTACATCACCTTCTCATTGAATATCACAACTCTGCTCCTGATCACTTTCTTTTTTTTGTTGTCCCAAATGTGGTAGCCAAACTCATCTTCACCATAGCCGATGAAAGTGCATTTCTTTGATTTGGGATCAAGTTTATTCCTGCCTTGATCACTAATATGCACGTAAGCTATACAACCGAAAACTTTTAGATGTGAGAGTTTTACCTCCTTTCCGCACCATGCCTCCTCTGGTATTCTATGCTCCAATGGAACCGATGGACCTCGGTTGATCAAGTAAGCTGCTATGTTGACCGCTTCTGCCCAGAACTGTTTTGGTAGGCCTGACTGTACCCGAATGCTTCTGGCTCTCTCTGTCAACGTTCGATTCATCCGCTCAGCTACACTATTTTGCTGAGGCGTGCCGGGCACGGTTCTCTCCATTCTGATCCCGTGCTCATAACAGAACTTCTTGAATCTGGTATCTTCATACTCACCGCTATTATCGGTCCTGAGCTTCTTTATTCTCAGACCGGTCTCATTCTCGACCATAGCTTTTCATCTCCTGAAAACCTCAAATACTTCTGACTTATGCTTCAGAAAGTAGACCCACACTTTCTGAGAGTGATCATTGATAAAAGTCACGAAGTAGTGTTTCCCACCAATGGACGCAGTGGTGGTTGGTCCCCAAACATCTGAGTGAATAAGCTCTAGCTTCTCTTTCCTGGGGGTTCTGCCACTTGTCTGAAAGCTGACTCTCTTCTGCTTTCCAAATATGCATTCTTCACACATATCTAAATCAACTGATTCTAGTCTTGGGAGTTTTCCCTTTGTGTGCATGATTTTCATCCCCTTCTCACTCATATGACCGAGTCTCTGGTGCCACAGCTTTGAAGTCTCATTGACTGCTGCAACTGAGATCAAACAATGTGCACCTGCTGTCATATACAGGGTACCAGTCTTCTTACCTCGGGCAATCGTCATTACGCCCTTTGAGATCTTCCAATCATCTCCGTGGAAGGTCGTGATGTATCCTTTGCCAGCCAACTGGCCTAAGATATTAAGTTCTTTCTCAGGTCGGGAATATATCTGACATCCTTCAGCTCTCATACTAACCCATTCAACTTAATTTTTACCACACCTTTGCCCACAATAGAACACGGTTGATCATCACCAAGATATACATATCCAAGATTTCCGGGGGTATACTTCTCGAAGAATTCTTTCTGAGATGTAGCATGGAACGACACTCCAGAGTCTAACACCCAAGACTCTTCCTTGCTCTCCAAAGAGCATATCAATGCATCGTCTCCTCCTGAAGTGAAAGTGACATTCACCTCTGCTTTTGCTTCCTTCTCCTTCTGTGCACTCTTGCACTGATTCTTGTAATGCCCGGTCTTTCCACAATTCTAACACTCGATAGCCTTCGAGCTGTTGCTTGGATTCCTTAACTTGGACCTTCTGTCCTTTGATCTACCTCTGTAGTTTTTTTTGCCTCGTCCGTTCCCTCTGGTTGAATTTCTACCTCTTGACTCTGTATGCAATACTGAAGAGGTTGTAGCTTCACCCGACTCTCTCCGTCGGATCTCCTCACTAAGAACCAGATCACGAACGTCGTCGAACTTCAACTTGGTGCTTCCCGACGAGCTACTCACTGTCGTGACTGTAGCGTTCTAGCTTTCTAGTAGGGAAGATAAAAGTATCAACGCCCGAACTTCCTCATCAAACTCAATTTCAACTGAACTCAATTGGGTTGTGACCGTATTGAGTTCATTGAGGTGTTGTGCTACTGACGTGCCTTCCGCCATTCTTAGATTGAATAACCGCAATATCAAATGAACTTTGTTCGCGGCTGATGGCTTCTCATACATGTTTGAGAGTGCTGCCATAAGACCCGCCGTAGTCTTCTCCTTCGCTATGTTGAATGCAACATTGCGAGTCAACGTCAATCTGATAACTCCGAGAGCTTGTCTATCTAGAAGGTTCCACTCATCTGCCTTCATAGAATCTGGCTTCTTCCCCGATAGTGATTGATACAGATTTTTCTGATACAAATAATCCTCTATCTGTATTTTCCAGAATCCGAAATATGTTCCATCAAACTTCTCAAATCTCATTTTTCCTTTATCTGCGGCCATGGCTCCCACTTGAATCTGACTTCCTATAGATCGTTTCACGCTCTGATACCAGTTATTGGGTATTTACGCCAAAACCCCTAAGATAGCAGAAATGCAGTATAGAGAAAATACACTAAGATTTAACGAGGTTCGACAACTGCCTACGTTCTCGGGAGCCACACAATAAATTTCTTATTTAATCAAATAAGAAGTTACAAAGCAAGAGCAGATCTCAAATTTGAGATCTCTCAATAAATACTAATTAATATTGTAGCTATAGTATTAATCTCTCTCTCAAATACCCCTATTTAATTCTCTCTTAAATAGAGAATATTCCCCCACAATATTCTTTCTCTTTTATTTCCTCTTAAAATCCCCCTCAAATCACTGTTGAGAGTTAAGAGTTTGAGAAACAGACAAAGAGAGAGAGAGAGAGAGAGAGAGAGCAGAGGAGAAAATCGGCTCTGGAAGAGAGAAGAGGCGTCGCCAAAAGATCGTGAGAAAAAGACGATGATCTCGTGCCCTGGGGTTTCCCTTTTTATAGGGAAACCCTAGCTGAGCTGTCGACAGGCTGTCGACAGCCTGGGAAGTTTGCCAGCAGCGCTTGAGCTCGCCTGTCACGAGCTCGCCCGCTTGGAATCGCCTGCACGAGTTCACCTGGCAGATCCTCTCGCGCTCGAGCTCGCCAAATCCAACTCGAACTCGCCTGCGCTGCATCCTCGATTTCGCCTGCAAAGGGGGTCGCCTTGCCTACGCTCGCTGGAGCTCCTCGCCTGCTCGACCTCGCCTAACCTTGTCGAGCTCGCCTGCAACTCACATATGCCCCAAACTCGCCTGCAAGTCTCCTGCTCGAGCTCGCCTGCTTCAAGGTTTGGATAAACACTCAAACTAACAATCTCCCACTGGGAGACCAAACCGACGTCAGTAGGCTATCTCATCAAGCACCATCTCCTGTGTGGCTCCGCCCTCATCATCTATGCATGAAGGCCAACTGAAGTTGCGCACAACTCTAGTTTCTGAACGGTCACCGTCTTTGTTAACATATCTGCTGGATTCTTACTTCCTGGAATCTTCTCCAGTTTTAACACATCATCTTCCAACAGGGATCTGATGAAGTGGTACCGAAGCGCAATATGCTTCGTTCTAGAATGAAATACGAAATTCTTAGCCAAGTGAATCGTACTCTGACTATCACTATGCAAGACATTCCCCTCCTGATTGAATCCCAGCTCTATTAACAAACCCTGAAGCCATATCATCTCTTTACTGGCTTCAGTCACTGCAACATACTCAGCTTCTGTAGTGGACAGAGTGATAATCTTCTGTATCTGTCACATCCAACTAACAGCTGTAGTTCCAACAGTGAATACATAGCCGGTGGTGCTTCTTCGGTGATCGACTTCACCTCCAAAGTCTGCATCTACGTACCCTTGCACTTCCACCTCTCCCTTACCAAAGTGCAAACACTTCTGTGTGGTGCCTCGTAGATACCTCAGAATCCACTTGACCGCTTCCCAATGAGCTTTTCTTGGATTCGACATAAACCGACTGACCACTCCCACTGCATGGCTAATGTCTGGTCTCGTACAGACCATTGTGTACATCAAACTTCTGATAGCTGAGGTGTAAGGGACCTTAGCCATACTCTCTTTCTCTTCTTCTGACTGAGGAGACTGATCCTTTGATAGGTAAAAATGGCTGGCCAAGGATGTGCTCACTGGTTTGGCGTCGCCCATGTTGAATCTCTGCAAAACACGGTTGATGTACTCCGTCTGAGATAACTACAAGAGACCTCTCTTCTTATCTCTCGTGATTTGCATTCCAATGATCTTCTTCGCTGGACCCAAGTCCTTCATATCAAACTCATTTGACAGCTACTGCTTCAAACTCCTGATATCCTTCATATCTGCACCTGCAACCACTCACAAACACCCTTGTTATCATCTGATCCTCCTCCAAATTCCCCTTCTTCGCCACGTCAAGCAATCTAAACACCTTTTGGAAATCAGTGTTCACAAACTCCATCTTATCAACGAGCTGAAGAAGAACTGACCTGTATCGGAGATGGTCAGGTGAGGAAACTCGCCTGCTGAGATCGACCTCGCCTGTAGGGGTTGAAGTCGCCTGTTCGAGATCGCATGGAGCTCGCCTGATAGCATTCGATCTCGCCTGCATGCGGATTTTGGTTGGCGAGTGGAAAGTCGCCTGTTGGGAGGTTAGGGCTCGCCTGCGGGCTTGAGCAGAAAGCTCGCCTGTCGTGTACGCGGGGCTCGAGACGCTTGCGGGGCTCACCTGATTCGACGTGGATGGGAACCAGCTGGCTCCAGCAGGATGGATTCGCCTACGGCCTCCCCCCCAGGGTTTCCCTATAAAAGGGAAACCCCTTTCGTGATCTCAGAGGGAGCGCTCCTTCTCCTCTTTCTCTTGGAGGCGATTGTCCCAGCCCCAAATTTGTCTGATCTCTTTGGAATTAAGAGGGGGTTTGGGAATTAAAGAGGTGTAATTAAGAGAGAGAGAGAGAGAGAGAGAGAGAGAGAGAGAGAGAGAGAGAGA
>BQKN01067180.1:84748-95421 GCA_022839385.1 Asparagus kiusianus
CATGTATGTGTCATATATATTTTATGTGTGCAACAGCTTTCCCATATTTTTGGCTGATTTTTTTTTGATTTATATAAAGGCCCCAACGCAATTTTCCCCAACGGTCAATTTTTTAGCCCCAACGGTTCTAACCGTTGGGGTCATGATTTGCCCCAACGGTTTCAACCGTTGGGGCAGCCCTGCTTTGTACTAGTGTAAATAGAAAAACAAATAAGACTCCTAGTAATACTAGAATTACAAAGAAATAAAAAGTATTAAATTCTATCCTAAAAAGATTCCCTATAATAGAGAAAACAAATCATGAATCAAAATTAAATTTGTTTCCTAATCTAATTGGACTCTAATATTAAATTTATTTCCTAATCTAAATAGACTCCAATTTTATTACTAAAAATAAACTAAAAGCTGATTATTTTCAGATTTCAGCAAAACCTAGGTATTACTGATGAGATTTTAAAAATTAGACAATTTGTTTGGCTCCGTATCGTCGAGATAGGTGATTTACATATATAATATGTCAGAATTCGCCTTCCGGATTGAAAAATATGATTGTTTCTTTGCGGAAGTCAATAATACATGTAGCTTGTGATTCTCCGAATCCTCCATGAAATTGTCCGTTAAACGTCCTACATCAGTCTCCCTTTATTGAAAGAATCTTGACCCCGAGCTTATTTTTGTTAGAATAGTAGCTTCATTGATAAATAATTTTCTTCTTTTGCAATGATCAGCATTCGCCTTGTATTTAGTATTGATTTTCTCTATTTGTTCTTTTACCTTCTCTGCTAGAACTTCTTTTGTTTTAAACTTGTGTATGAATTTTTTCCATGACATGTGTATGTAACTGGCAGCATGTGGCTCTGTAGTCGACATGAAAAACTCCTCCAAATATTTTCCTTGTTGCTTCCCATATTCTAGTGTCGACAGTATCATCTCACTATTATTGAAATTATTGATGACTATTGCTTCCAAAAAATAATTTTCTTTCTCATACTTCATACACAATTCTTTCATCTCTTTTATCTCAAGCTCTTCACTAAGCAATGCACACATATCATCAATTACCTCGCTCTCTATTTTATTATTCTCCTCCATCGGGACAATATTAATGTGTAACATCACTCACGATATCATGTAGAATATTCATCTTCATTAACATATCATCATCAACATCAGGAATCTCAGAATAAATCTTGATGGTGGCAAAATCTTCCTTTCTAGTGGTGAGCGTCTTGTTGTTTGCCACTAAAGAAGCATTCTCCTTAGCAAACTCTATCTTAATTGTCTTCGGTTCTATGATTGACATAATTGATGAAGTCTTTATTGGTGCTTCCTCGGTGCTCTTCACAAATTCAGACTCTTTCTTATAGATGAATTGAGGTTTCTTAATTTTCCCATAAACATAACTAGTTTGATAACTCTCTAAAAACATCCATGATAAAGGTCGTATGTCGTTTTGCTCAAGTTCTCACTCCACCTTCTTCGCTAGACGGATCGTAGCGGCTAAGGTAAAAGAATCTTTTAAAGACACCTGCCATTGCTTGTAGTTAGAAGGAAAAAAACGGTCTCTCAATAATTTCTTCATCTTTACCCACGTTCGAACCGGATCTTTCCCTTGATGGTATTGATTTATCAGTACTTCATCCCACCATACAGATGCTTTTTCTTTAAGCCTGTAGACCACTAATTTAACTTTTTAATCTTCTGGAATTATCTTATACTCAAAATACTTATCTACTTTATCAATCCAATTAAGGAAATCATCAGCATGAAGCTTTTCATTGAAAGATGGTATTCTTAGTCTTCTAGTGTCATAATTGTCCTGTCTTTGGTGGTCTTTGCGATCATAACGACGGCGTGAGGCTTCATAATCTCACTATTGAATTCATCATGTGTAGTCGGATCACGTCGTTGGCGACCATCAACGTGATTTCAAACTCCTCTCGTGTTCAGAATCTCCATTATTGACGCAAGTCGTTCTATGACAGTCTTCACCTAATTAACAATGGTCTTCAGCACGTCGAACTCAGTTCGAGAAAAAGGGGCTTCATCACCTGTCATCGGATCAGAGGAACAAAGCTCAGATACCAATTAACGCAACGCAGAAGTGATAACCTCGGAATCCACCAAGAGTGTTGTCTGGATCCACAAAAAAGATCTCCAAATCCACGAAGAACTTCGAATCCACAAAGAATATATTAAAAGAGTAATTTTATTGATGAAAAGATATAATCCTTTAGGGTTACATGACTCTTTTTAAATAGAAAAACAAATAAGACTCCTAGTAAAACTAGAATTACAAAGAAATAGAAAGTATTAAATTCTATCATAAAAAGGCTTTCTATAATAGAGAAAACAAATCATAAATAAAAATTGAATTTGTTTCCTAATTTAATTGGACTCTAATATTGAATTTATTTCCTAATTTAAATAGACTCTAATTTTTTACTAAAAATAAACTAAAAGCTGATTATTTTCAAATTTCAGCTAAAACTGGGTATTACTGATGAGATTTTAAAATTTTAACAATTTGGTTGGCTTTGTCTCGTCAAGATAGGTGATTTACATATATAATATGTTAGAATTCACCTTCCGAATTAAAAAATATGATTATTTCTTTACGGAAGTTAATAATACGTGTAGCTCATGATTCTCCGAATCCTCTATGAAATTGTCCGTTAAGCGTCCTACATCACTTGGTTCAGCGATCAAGCATATCAAGGAGCACAAATTAGTTGGAAGTTCTGGGAGCCTGTACAAAATCATAGAGAGACTAGACGCGACCTACATTCACGTCCAAAGAAAGCAAGAACAGCATCCTCAAACCCTCTTCAGATCATGAACTCAACAGCACTAGTGGAATTATGAAGGGTGCGCGCGGTCACTTTTATTGTGATGGATGATCTGTAAATAATGCCAATGTCCATAATCACAAGCATTGCTCTGCTGAACAAGTTCAATGTCAAGGATGTGGGGGCGCTTGAGGAGCGCACGATGATCTTCAACAAGCAAAAGGCAAGTTCATCAGTCCAATCTGATGGTTGTATTTAGTTAGTTGAAGATAAATTTATTTGTTTATTTTTGATTATTTGGTATGTCTCAGGCTTTGGAGATGCTTGAGGCTTTAATATTGCAATCAAAGACTGTTCTCACTGATGTTTTGTTGCCCAAGAAGACAAAAACTATGGGATAAATGTGTTTGAACAAGACAGAGATGCTGTCAGGAACTGCAGTCGAATAGAGGAGCTGAAGATTGTTCATAGGCATGAAGACACTGGTATGACATGAAGAACTGAAGCTGAAGCAGAATGAGAGTATGGTCTGGGGAATGATACATAAGGAAACTATTGGAGGAAGGGGTAATGTGCAAAGGCACCATTGCATGTGCTTATGATAAGGAAGTGCATGCAGAGTTCAGTTAGATAGTTATAGGCTGTTTTAGTTAGTTAATTATGTTTGGAGGTTGTTTTACTATTTGTGCACGTGCACATGCAACCTGTAAGTGAATCAATAAGGAGAATTGTATCCGAGAGATATAAAAGAAAAGTTGTAATACTGAAAACATATTATGAATGGATAAGAATCATTCTCCTCTTCTCAATCTCAACTTAAGTCCTTCTTCTGTTCTTATTCTCTCAATTCTCACAATCTTCTTCACAAATTTCTTGTCATTAGTATATTTTTGAGCTGACCATGGATAGGAACAACAATTCTAGGTTCAACAGAGGAGCAAGGTCCTCTCAATTGGTATCAGAGCACATAGAAGCTGAGGCCAGAGATGAAGGGCTCCTGGGTGATCAAGATGAGAATTCAACAGAAGAATTGATTCAAAGTGACAGATTCGTTAGAGTAGAAGATGCAATTCTTCAACAAAACTCCTTCATTCAATAGCAAGGTTCAATCAATCAACATGTATCATCAAGGTTGGACGATCTTTTTTCTTAATTGCAATTCTTGGTTCAAGAATACAAGAACTCAAAAAATCATAACCAAGGGATCTTGGGTTCGGGACCAAGAAATGAGAATCCAATCTTGCGTTCGGGACCAAGAGAGAACAGAGATTCAAGCAGGAAGGATTATGAGCACACTCACATTTCTCAAAATCAAGAAGATGCTGAATTCAATGAAGTGTTCAGATCTGCTAACAACCTTGGTAAATTCTCAAACCAGAAAAACTCTTTTTTCAATAATCAGAAGCTTGTGCAGCCGAAATCCTTACGTTTAGACTTCCCTTCTTTTTCTGAGAATGAGAATGTTATAGCATGACTTAAATAAATTGAACAAATCTTTGACTATTATGAAATCACTAGTTATGAATGCGTTAAGGTTTGATCCTTTTATTTGAGGGATGAAGCCCTACAATGGTATGGATAATTAACCAGATATATTGAGAATTATAACCACTGGGAAATTTTTAGGGAAGAGTTAATTACTAGGTTTGGTCCTAGTGAACTCTCAAGACCTTATGACACTTTCTCTATTATGAAGCAAACTTCAACCATTAGAGAGTACTCAGGAAGGTTTGAACAAAAACTCTGGGTTTATTGGATGAACAACCTTCTAGACGACACATCCTGGAGAGATTTATTGGTGGACTCAAGGATGAATTGAGGTATGAAGTAGCAGCTGCTAGGCCTAATTATTTAAGAGGAGCAGTATCATTAGCTAAATTGTTTGAGGATAAACAAAGAAATGAAAGAAAACCCAAAGGCAACTGGAATAATTACAATCCATGAGGTTCTTCAATGAACTCCTCCTTTAACCTTTCAACTAAAGACAGCTCTCGACCATCTCCTCAATTCAAGAAAATGACCCCTGATGAGATACAGAGAAGGAGGAGTCAGAATCTATGCTTCACTTTTGATGAAAAATGGCACAGAGGACACCGATGCAAAGGAAAGCAATTGTTTATCTTAGAAGGAATTTTAGAAGGGGGTGCAACTAAAAATGAAGATAGCTATGACAAAGATAGAGAGGATTCTCTGGCTATAGAGTTAGCTGCAAGCTTGGTTAAAGGAGACCCTTCCATTTCAGTATAAGCTTTGAGTGGAATTAATGCCTCTCATATCATTAGGGTGGTAGGTTATTACAAACATCAGGCAATTAGTATTTTAAAAGATTCTGGATCAACTCACAATTTTATCAATGCTAAATTGGTTAAGAAACTGGGATTGGCAATGACTGAATCTAACATGTTCAATGTGTTGGTGGCTAGTGGGGAGTTAATCAAAGGAGATGGAGTGTGTTAAGAAGTGTTGCTGGATTGCCAAGGAGTGAAATCCATGTCAATTTGCTGGTAATGCCTACGGGGGGGTAGCCAAATTGTCTTGGGAGTAGACTGGATGAAGGCATTAGAGGATATCACTTTGAATTTCACAAGATTACAGGTGACTTTCATGAGTGAAGGTGTAAAGAGAACATTACAGGGAATAGTTCCAGAAGAATTACAGGTAGTCAGTGCAAAAGATATTAATAAATCCTTCAGAGGTCAAGGGGAAGGGTACTTAATTTAACTATGCAGTGCAAACTTGCAGGAATCAAATACACAAGTCACCACTGAAGAATTACCTACTGATGTAGGCATTGAAAATTGCCTATATGTCTCCACGAACAGCTCAAAGCTAAGAGAAGACGATGAACGTCACTATCCAAGTCACAGAAGCTTGATTGACGTCGACGAACACTTAAAGTGAATCGACGAACTACGTGAAGTAACAGAGTTTCAGAATAACAAGGATACGAACTGATCGGGAACCCCGCGTCGCTTACAAAAGATGAAACGCCGCTCGTATCCCAGCTTACTCCATAATGATCTAATCATCGAAGCTTATAGAACTCCTCGCCGGCTTCCCAACGCACTTTGAATCACTCAAATCCGAATTCGGATGAAGAAGTTACAAGGGAAATGGACAAATGCGTAAAACGGACTGTCTCAGCCTAAGCTAAGACACCCCGAGGTGTCTCGGGCTAAACGAGACACCCCAAGGTATCTCGGCTAAGGTCGAGACACCCAAGGGTGTCTCGGTTTGAGCCGAGAGTGTCTCGGCCTCGCTGAGACACCCAAGGGTGTCCTGGGCCCTAAAAAGTCAGATTTTGATGATTATGCGGTTTTAACCGCCTGGATTCCCCGGAGCCTATAAATATAGCCCCAGGGTCTTTATTTTTTTAGATCTGGAATTTTTGAGAGTTGACGAAGCCCTGCCTGACTGAAGATTAAAGGTGCATGAATTTCAGAGAGGAGGAGGAGGAGAGATCGGATCGAGTTCGTTAGCATAAAGAAGAGGAGCTCGTTAGATCTGCAGTTCCCCGGGTCCGTTCCTTAAGATTATCCCGTTACGATAATCTTAAGAAGAGCAATTATCTCGCCGTTGTCGAGATAAGCGCTACGGTTTCTTGATTCCTTCACGAATCAACGAAGCTCTGCCTAATTTTTCAGCAATCAGATCTGATCGACGGTGGTCCACGGATATCAACGTCCCCGTCACAGGCCAAGATCCCACGCAAACAGCGGGCGATAAACACCCGTTGCGTTTGTTTGAAGAGAGTTGTATTTTTTTTATTTTTTTCATTGTGTAAGAAAGTCTTATAAAAAGACTAATTTTACTCTGAATCTGTAATCGACAAACGCGTAATAGATTCAGCAATGAAGAAATCAACTTTCACCGCAAACAGCTGACATGCACCAACTCATCCAAGAATTTCAGATAGTTTTTCAAGAGCTGCATCATCTTTCTCCTCATAGGAATATAGACCATAAGATTCCATTAGAAGAAGGAACTAAACCAGTCTATATTAGGCCATATAGACATGCCCATTTTTTAAAAGAGGAAATTGAAAAACAGATAGAAGAAATGTTAAATGGGGGGATTATTAGACCCAATAATAGCCCTTTTTCATCTCCAGTGGTAATGGTTAAAAAACATGATGGTAGTTGGAGAATGTGTATAGATTACAGATCTCTCAATAAATCCACAATCAAAGATAAGTTTCCTATTCCTATTATTGATGAGCTGCTAGATGAATTGAATGACACTCAGTTTTTTACCAAGTTAGACTTAAAGTTAGGGTACCACCAAATTAGAATATACGAAGCTGACATACTCAAGACTGCCTTTAGAACACACAGACATTATGAATTCATGGTTATGCCATTTGGCCTTACAAACGCCCCCTCAACTTTCCAGACTCTCATGAATAATATCTTCCAGAAATTGTTAAGGAAGTCTGTACTGGTTTTTTTTATGACATCCTAGTGTACAGCAAGAAATAGCAGGATCATTTATTACATTAAGACCAGTGTTTCAGCTTATGGCAGAGCATCAACTAGTTGCTAAGATGTCTAAGTGTAGCTTTGGCCAGAATCAAGTGGAATATTTAGGCCGCATTGTGTCACAAGATGGAGTGGGGGTAGATCCTAAGAAGATTATTGCTATTGTTGAGTGGCCACTGCCCAAAACACTAAAGGGATTGCGGGGTTTTCTAGGCCTAGCTAGCAGGATATTATAGGAAATTTATCAAAGGGTTTAGGGTAATAGCCCAACCTTTAACACAATTATTGAAGAAGGGAGCTTTTACTTGGCATGAGAGTGCTGAAAAAGCATTCAATACATTAAAACATGCACTTACTTATCCACTAGTTTGAGCCATGCCAGATTTTAACCTTACCTTTGTGATAGAATGTGATGCTTCAGGTTCAGGTGTTGGAGCTATGTTGATGCAACAGCAGAGGCCTATAGCCTACTTCAGTTTTGCTCTCAAAGGGAGAAATGCCACCCTTTTTACTTATGAGAAAGAACTCTTAGCAATCATTTTATCTACAAAAAATGGCAACAGTACCTGATGGGCAGGAACTTTGTCATTAGGACTAATCATCAAAGCCTTAAGTATCTGCTTGAACAAAGAATTCATATAGGTATACAAAACAAATGGCTTGCTAAATTACATGGATATGATTATACAGTAGAGTATAAGCCTGGGAGGTTGAACAAAGCTGCAGACGGGTTATCTAGAATTCATGAAGATGTGGAGGACACACAAGGCCTCTTTGTTGCAACATCAGCTATTTCTACCATTAACAGTGAGTGGTTAGAGGAAATCAGGTACATGTACTCTACAGATCAATTCTTTACAGACTTGGATGCTAAATTATTACAATGGGGGTTAGAACCTGATACATACTGCAAAAAACAGGACTGTGTTATTATAAGGGCAAACTCTTGATTAGTCCTAATGCTCAAGATATCAAAACAATTCTACTCAAGGAACATCATGATAGCCCTGTTGCAGGACACTCTGGAATCACTATAACTTTGCATCGGTTGAGTAGGGTCTTCTACTGCAAGGGAATGAAAAATGATGTCCAGGCTTATGTACAGGCTTGTGATATTTGCTAGCGATCTAAAGGAGAGAATGTGGCATCCCCAGGGCTCCTACAACCTCTTTCTATACTAGATTTTATATGTGAGGATATATCTATGGACTTCATCACACATTTGCCTAAGAGTGGAAATAAATCTGCCATCCTTGTTGTTGTTGATAGACTATCCAAATATGCTCATTTTTTACACTTTCCTATCCCTACACAGCTCAGACAGTGGCTCAGGTATTTTTTGAAGGGATTTTCAGATTACATGGCATACCCAAATCAATTGTGAGTGATCGAGACCCACTTTTACTAGTTTATTCTGGAAGGAATTGTTCAAATTGCAAGGAAGCCAATTAAAATTCAGTTCTGCCTACCATCCTCAGACAGATGGTCAAAATGAGATTACTAACAAGCATTTGGAGAGTTATTTGAGGTGTTTTTGCTGCCACAAACCTAGTGAATGGAGTAAATAGTTAGCATTGGCTGAATTTTGGTATAACACCACTTGGAAAAGTTCTACACAGACTACTCCTTTTGAGGTGGTATATGGGAGACAACCTCCTTCTTTACTCTCCTATGTCCCTAAGAGCTGTCGAGTTGAAGCAGTTGATGAAGTTTTATTCTCAAGAGATATAACTTTGCAATTCTTAAAGGATAGTTTGCAAAGTGCTACAGAAAATATGAAACGTTTTGCTGATGCACACAGGAGTTACAGAAGTTTTGCTATGGGTGATTGGGTTTTTCTCAAACTCCAACCTTATAGGCAAATTAGTGTTTCTTCTAGTAAGCCTCACAAACTATCTCCCAAATACTATGGTCCATATATAATTTTGGAGAAGATAGGGGAAGTTTCTTACAAGCTGGATTTACCTGCACAGTCTCATATCCATATAGTTTTCCATGTATCTCAATTAAAAAAGAAAGTGGGCACTAACATTTTCTTACAGGATGATTTCCCTAGTTATGTCTCGGAGATTGTTGATGAACCTGAGCACATTTTAGACAGAGGGTCTATTGTGAGAGGTGTTAGCCCTTATGTTTTGATGATGTTTTACAACCACCATTATCGGTACTAATGGCTTATCAAGTGCAAATATAGTAAATTCATTTATCAAGCTCGTTAGTGCCATAAATAGAGGATTGGATGGAACAAGCGCTTCAACGATGATATCCAAAGGAGGAGGAGGTCAAGTGATGAAGCAACGTTATTTCAAGAACAACAAAGTCATATAAAAGCTTCATCCGATTCAAGCTATATCAAAGCTCAAGTACTGCTTTCAATATGAGGATATTAGCTATTTTTTATGTTTCTCTCTAGTGCTAGAATGTAGGCAAAGAGTTACTGATTCTACTTGAAGCTATTAGGACTCACACACACGTTTTCATACTTAAACTTTTAAGCGTTTTTCACAAAACTCTATTTTTCACAAGTATGAGGACCTATCTGCAAAATTCTTTTTCCAAACAGTTTGTTTTTAGCATTAAAAATATTTTACAAAGTTTCATAATTTTCAGAGGTCAAACAAATATTTTACAAATATTTTAGTCGAGTAAAAAAAAACCAGGTTCTGTATATATCAGAATGCGGTCGACCGGACCGGTCGACCGCACATATGATCTTTCAGCACTGGATTCCAGAGAGGTCGTCGGTCGATCGGTGCGGTCGACCGAAATCTCGATTTTTATATCGGTCGACCACGCCGGTCGACCGATGATGGCTCTGCTTGTTTTCTGAGATTTCAAAGGTGCTCGCGGTCGACCGAAGGACTTTTTCGGTCGACCGAATGTCTCTTCGGTCAACTGGATTTTTCTCTTTGGTCAGTCGCGACTTTTTAAAACGGTCGTTTGCCTGTAGCCTGGAACACTGTGCTTTCACTTAATAGTGTTTGGCACAGTCTGAGCTCAGGTTCTGAAAAAGAAGATCATTTGCTAATCTGGGAAGATTGGGTTTTATTTTTTAAATTGATTAATTATTTCTATTTAAACCCCAGACTTCTTCTTCTTCATTTTGCCCTAACGTTTGCAAAACCAGAGAGCTCTGTTTTCCTGAGAAAATTTTCAAATCTACTTTCTCTGTTTTTGTGTGTTTTGTGTGTGATTCACTTCCCAGCTTCAGTAATCTTTCTCTTTGCCATAGGGGCTGTGTAAAGAGAGAGTCTTGCATCTTTTCTTCTGCTGTGAGGGTGAGATCTTGTGTAGATCAACTGTGAGGGAGTGTGATCTGTTGAGATCAAACTGTGTAGTGAGAGAGATCGTGTGGGATCGCTGTGTAGACGAAGTTCCGGCTTCCAAACCGGGTGTGTAGTGGATT